>JAJIBD010016227.1:0-17922 GCA_021461705.1 Cryptotis parvus | reverse complement strand
CATTTGCACACAACAGCTCAGTAACTGGTCATGAAGTTGACAACCCCCTCACGACATGTAAGTTGGGATAAGCAATATTAAGTAGATGAATCTGTGTCTGCTAGGGCAGTAGGCCTGGGGGGTGAGGGGGTGGCAGTCTTTGGTGGCAGTAAGTGTGCATTTGTAGTGGGACTGGTATTGGAATATTGAATACCTGAAACAACTGTACTGTGAACAACTTTGTAAATCACAGTGTTTAAACAAAGTTTTTTGGTGTGGTCCCCAAGCACTGTCAGGAGTAATTCCTGAGTGAAGTGTCAGAAGTAAGCCCTGAGAGTCGCCGGGGTGTGACCCAAAAAAGCAAACAAACAAATAAAAAAATAATTAAAAAAAATAAACAAAAGGAGCTCACTGGGGCTGTAGTGATAGTACAGCATGGAGGGCATTTAACTTGCATGTGACTGAACTGACCCTGGTTCAATCCCCAGCATCCCTTATGATCCCCAGGAATGCTTCCTCAGTGCAGAGCCAGGAGTAGCCCCTGAATATCGCTGGGTGTAACCCAAGAAGCCAAGAAAAAAATTTTTCTTAAAGGGACCTCATGATGGCCACTGGCTGAAGCAGTCTGACCACACACACACACACACACACACACACACACACACACAGGACACACACAGACACACACACAGAAAACACACACACACACAGCCAAATTACATCTGCTCGGTATTGAACCTCTCATGGGCATCCACATGGGACACACAAGGCATATTCTGGGATTTTCTCTCTAGGCTCTGAGCTAAAGCTTCCAA
This sequence comes from Cryptotis parvus, assembly GCA_021461705.1. Taxonomy (NCBI): domain Eukaryota; kingdom Metazoa; phylum Chordata; class Mammalia; order Eulipotyphla; family Soricidae; genus Cryptotis; species Cryptotis parvus. The sequence goes on along the minus strand of JAJIBD010016227.1, from coordinate 17,128 downwards.
GCTGTGAACACTGTCGGTTTCATGAGGGAGGACTTGTCCTTGGAATGGCCACGACTTGCATTTTGGCCACATATGAGTAGCCCCTAACACATTCAGTCTGACAGAACAGCCACGGGAGCCAGGGGGTCGCTGCCGCCAGGGACTGTACCAGCTCCTCGTGGCCAGGAAACCTCAATAAATCAGGGCCAGTGATTCCCAAACCTCTCGGCATCCACCTTTAGATTACCAGTCACTGGCTTATGAGTTATTGAGAGGACCTGAAGATGTGACCCCAACATTCTGTGTGAAGAGCACTCAACTGCAGGAACAGACTTCTTATTCCAGAAGATTCCATTTCCCATGAGAAATTGTTTTGCCGTGGCCCCACAAATACACACACACACACACACACACACAAAACACACACACACACACACACAAACCCCTGCAGTAGCCTCTGATGAACCAATGTGCAATGTGTTGCTCTCTCGGGGGGCTCCACCAGCGCCCCCTAGTGGTCCGGCAGTGGTTTCTCAAGTGTGTCCCCAGAGTCACTTCACACAGCTGTACAGGGGAAGTTCTTCTCTCCCCCAGAGTCAGCAATGGCACGAGCCACCTTTCACCGAGATCCTATCTTTTACCCAGCACTGTGGACGGGCTGCTGGGACAGCCTGTGGACCCTGTACCCAGGCCCCCACACATTCACTTGCTCTCCTGGTCCCGGTCAAATGTGGTAGGTTTGCTGGTCTGTACACCGTGTGAACAGAGCTTACAAAGGGGCGCAGCCTCTGCTGCCACTGCAGCCCACCGCCCACGCACCATATGGTCCTCCCCGCACAGCTGGGCTGTGTCCAATCTCAGAACGAGGACAATCCCTCGAATACCCCAATTCTGACCCCAAAAGTAGAAAAGAAAACTTGAGTCACCCAGGGTGATGTTTGTAATAAGTCCAAAGTTTCCATTTAACCCCATCAATTGTATTAATCTGTGAACCTCTGATCTTTAAGGTTACTACTCTCATCATTTGGGACAGTACAAATTACCAACAAGCAACAAGCAATTTAAGAGTCAATGTTGGTGTTTTATTGTTGGTTTTTTTTTCTTTTTTGGGTCACACCCGCGATGCTCAGGGTTTCTCCTGGCTCTGCACTCAGGAATTACTCCTGGCGGTGCTCAGGGGACCATATGGGATACCGGGATCGAACCTGGGCTGGCATGGGCCGGCCGCGTGCAAGGCAAAGGCCCTACCCGCTGGGCTATCGCCCTACCCACTGGGCTATCGCCCCGGCCCCTTGGTTATGTTTTTATCACTTCTCTCTACACCCAGCTCCCTGCCTCTCTTCCTCTCACTGCCTCCCACACCCCTGAGATAAGAAAACATGGAACTTGTGTCACATGGTATAATAAAATTTAAAAAAATAAAAGAACACATGGAACTTGGGCCACGAGGCCGCGTTATGGCCCACACTGTTCTCTGGGTGTTTGAGTGAAAGGAAGTGTCTCTTATAACAAATTTAAAGCATTGAAACTGAGTGAGGATGGCATGGGGAAAAGCTGAAAGCAAGAACCAGGCTTCCTGCCTCAGCTGTGAATGCACAGGAATGCAAAGGAAAGTTCTTGAAGGACATGAAGATACTTCTTCGGGAGCAAGCAGTTGACCAGAGAGCTTCTCAGCAATGCTGATAAGGAACAGGTTTGAGTGGTCTGCAAAGGAGATAAGATGAAACCAGCCCAATTTTTCCTCAAGCCTAATCCTAGCCCAGAGCATGGCCCCAGCTCTCCGTCTTCCTCTGAGAGGGGTGGGGAAGGGGTGAGGGGATGAAAGGGTTGAGAGGCTGGGAAGGGTGGGGAAGCCTCAGGAGAAAACTCAGCCAAGTATGTGAATTGGGATTAGAAGTTTAAGGAAAGAAGCCCAAGTCTGTAACATAACAGAGCCGTGAAAGGTGGGTGTTGGAAGACAGAGTTCTCCAGAAGACCGCAGGAAAGTTGCTCTCCATGACAGTCTTAGTTGCCTATGGAATCCCCCAGTGATCCCGAATAGCATGTTGAGGGCTCTCCACTGTTCAGGTCAAGGATCCCCAGGAGGTCGGCGGTCAGAACAAGAACAAGTTTCCTACAAGCACAAGCTTTTGGAGTTTCTAGAGGTCACCTTTGCAGGGAAAGCAGGACAGAGGCTTTGAGTACTGGGTGGGGCAACATTCCTGGCTTCAGGGCCTCAGACAGTCAGCAGAGGGCTTCAAAGTCAATCCACCCCCTCCTAGAGTTTTACCTATACATTATTGGCCTGTATCACACCCCAATAGGTGGCAACTAATTATAGAGGCACATCTGGAAGTGTGACACTGGCTAGGATGTCTGATCATGGGATACCCCTCCGTCCACCTCCCAGCCAGTGGGGTTCACAGTCAGTTGGACCAAACATTGCCCACTTTAGTGACAGAGAATCTGGTGAGTCCTGGTCTGTTTCCCGGTCCCCGCTTCTCTCTCTGAAGTTCAGGGAACACGTATCACTAAATCACGTATCACTAAATCATGTACCACTTCGCTTGGACTTTTCTTCCATAGCACAACTAAGAAGAAAGTGAACACTATTTGGTCCCACAGAAATGGAGTATTGTTTGGTAAAAGGTCAAAACAGTAAGGTGTCAAAACAGAGGGAAGGCTATAGCTTCTTGAAGAAAAGGGATTCTTTTCCGTACATTGTATGTACAGTTTTTTCAGTTTGCTTTAAATATATATCTTAGGAGCCAGAGTAATAGCACAGTGGGTAGGGTGCTTGCTTTGTAATGGGGTGACCTGGGTGTGAGCTCCTGTACTCCATATGGTTCTCCAGAGCCTGCCAGGAATGATTCCTGAACACAGATCCAGGAGTAAGCCCCAAGCACCACCAGCTGTGGCTTAAAAAATTAAAAAAAAAAAAGGTTTTCAATTTAAAAAAAAAAAAAAGGTCTGAGTGATAGAATGATAGTTCAGTGGATAGGGTGTTTGCCTTGCACCCAGCTGACCTGGGCTTAATCCACAGCATCCAGTATGGTCCCTGAGCACATCCAGGAATAAATCCTGGTGTAGAACCAGAAGTAACCCCTGAACAGAAGAAGGAGGAGGAGAGGAAGTGGAGGAGGAGGAAAATGAGGAGGAAGAAAAAGGAGAAGGAAAGAGGAAAAAGATAAAGAAGAGGAGGAAGAGGAAGAGGATGAGGAAGAAGAGGAGGAAACAAGACAAAGATGAAGCAGACGACGGACAACGACGATGAAGAAGAAGAAGAAGAAGAAGAAGAAGAAGAAGAAGAAGAAGAAGAAGAAGAAGAAGAAGAAGAAGAAGAAGAAGAAGAAGAAGAAGAAGAAGAAGGAGGAGGAGGAGGAGGAGGAGGAGGAGGAGGAGGAGGAGGTGGTGGTGGTAATGTGCACTGGTGAAGATTTGGGTGATGACAACTTTGTAACTTATGAACAACTGTCTATCAATTTTTTAAAATGGTGATTCAATTATAAAAAGTATAAAAACAAAAATAAATTCAATACATAAATGACTATTAAATACATACATACATATATATATATATATATATATATAACTTAAGTCCCTGCCACTGCCCCCACTCCTGATATTTAGTCTGTACCCCTCAGTGAGATGGTTATTTTCAGCCATGAGTAGACGGATCATAATAAGTTCAGCCACACCAGCTACTGGGGCTACGTCCCACAGTTAAAAGGAACACCAGACCCTTAATTCCACCTGCTTCCTATCCCGAGGCCACTGACGAGAGTTGCAGAAGAATATTTTCAATCGAAGTCCCAAATCAGGAAATGTCCCTCATTGCACCAGGGAATTCTTTACCCACACAGTGACTCTGGGTGCCTCGGGAATTCAGAAGCCGCCGAGTGAGGGCTGTTTTCAGCTGCCCTGAACTTGGCAACACAGAGAAAGATGGCCATGGCTCAGGAAGTCCAGCCAGGACTTGCCCCACCCAGATCTGTGACCTAGACAACCTGGATGCCAAGTTCCACCTTTCTCTGTGGGGTTGGGGTGGGTGACAGTGGCGGGACAGGAGGGCAAGGCGAGCTCCAGGTTACAGGGTCCGAGCCGCATCTGACAGTGCTGACGGTTCTGCCATCAGTGAAATTTCCCCATAGATACGGCAGCTAGGGACCCCTTCCCAAACCACAGTCTCTTTTTCCTGGTAGCCAGACCTGAGACCACTCCTAGCCCCTATCCCAGGACTACACTCTCCACTGCTAACCCTGTGGGAACCGGTTCCTTCCCTAGGGGTGTGGCTGGGAGGAGGAATGAAGGTCCTTGAATCTTGTCCAAAGCCCATCAGCAGAGCAGATCACAACTGTCTGCCCTGCAGGACTCCAGCTCAGCTGCCGGCGTTGCCAGGATAGCACACAGAGCAAGGTAAGAATCTGCCTGCCCTCCCCACTGCCTGCGTGCGCAGCTACGGGTCTCAATGGAAGCAGATGGGACCAGACACAGTTGCTGAGCCCCCCATATACCCCGAAATTAGTGGATTCCTTCTGCTCTCCGAGGCCCCCTCACCCGGGAGCCCACACACCTGGGTGTTACCCTTCTCTAACCCTAGGCCTTATGCCCAGAATGAATGTGAAATTTGGACCTTTTTCTGGACCGCTGTCAACAAATTTTGCAAAAAAAAATTTTATTTTGTCTTTTGGATCACACCCAGCAATGCTCAGGGATACTCCTGGCTCTGAAGTCAGGAATTAGTCCTGGCAGTGATCAGGGGACCTTATGGGATGCTTTAAATCAAACCCACGTGCAAGGCAAGCGGTCTACCTGCTGGACTATCACTCCAGCTCCGCCAAAAAAAATTTTTAAAAAGTTGTGTTTTCTTTCTTTTTCTTTTTTTGAGGAGGGAACACACCCAGCCATCCTCAGAATTACTCCTGGATTGTTGCTCAGGGAATCTCTCAGCCGGTGCTGGAGGGTTGCCGAGACTGGGATCAACAAGGTCAGAACACATGCAAGGCAAGAGCGTCTGCACCTCCGTACTGGATCTCCAGGCCCTGTATTTCTTGTTAATTTGTCTATTTGTTTGGGGGCAATGCCTAGCAATGCTGGGGGACTGCCAGCGCCATGGTTGGGATTGTTCCTGGTTGTTCCTTGGTACCATCTGGCTCTGGGAATCAAACCTGGGCCTTCCGCTGTGCAGCCAGCTCAGGCCTGCTGAGCCTTTCTTTTTCTTTTTCTTTTTTTTCATTTCAGTCATACTCAGTGATTCTCAGGGGTTACTCTTGGCTCTGCACTCAGGAATTACTCCTGGCGGTGCCCTGGGGACCATATGGGATGCCGGGATTGAACCCTGGTTGGTCTCCTGCAAGGGAAAACCCTACTATTGCCCTGGCCCGTTTGAGCCTTTCTTGCCCTTTTTTGATTTTTTTTTTCTTTTTTGGGTCACACCCGCAATGCTCAGGGGTTTCTCCTGGCTCTACACTCAAGAATCACTCCTGGCGGTGCTCAGGGGACCATGTGGGATGCCGGGATCGAACCCGGGCCTGCATGGGCCGGCCGCGTGCAAGGCAAATGCCCTACCTGCTGAGCTATCGCTCCGGCCCTTCTTTCCTCTTCTTCTTTCCTTTGGTTTTGGGGCCACAGTTAGGGGAGCTCAGGAGTTATTACTGTCTTGGCTCAGAGGCTGCTTGTGGCAGTACTTGGCTGGGAATAGAAGCTAGCCGTGGGCAAGACAAGTGCTTGAACTCCTGTACTCTCTTTCCAGTCCCTGAGTTTTTTTTTTTTTTTTTTTTGGTCACACCCGGCAATGCTTAGGGGTTACTCCTGGCTCTTTGCTCAGGAATTACACCTGGTGGTGCTCGGGGACCATATGGGATGCTGGGGATCAAACCCGGTTCGGCCATGTGCAAGGCAAATGCCCTACCCGCTGGGCTATCGCTCCGGCCCCCTGAGTTTCTTTTTAAAGTAGCATTGAGGGGCTGGACAATAAAAGCACAGTGGGTAGGGCATTTGCCATGGACTCAGCCCACCTAAATTCAACCCCGGCATCCCATATGGTCCCACAAGCACCACGAGAAATAATTCCTGAGTACAGAGACAGGAGTAACACCTGAGCATTGCTGGGTGTGACCAAAAAAAGTAAAAGTAAATAAATGAAGATAGCATTGAAGGGCTTAAAGACTGGAGTTTATGCTTTGCATATAGAAGCCCTAGGGTCAATCCATGGCACTGCACTTTCCCTGAGCACCATAGGAATTGTCCTATAAATAAACAAACAAGGTGGAACATTGGTCATAGGAATCAAATTATCATTAACTACAATACTGGTAAGTGCTAAATTTCTTATTTTTTTGCCTATATATGTGTATTTGTGTGTATATAATGTATGCATACTCATATATATGCATATAATATATACATGTATATATGTGCATATGTACACATACATTGATGTATATGTGTGTGTATATATATATATATATATATATATAATAGTACAGACACATATATTGGTTTGGGGGCCATACCTAGTGGTACTTAAGGCTTAGTCCTGCATTCAGGGATCTTTACTCGTGGGCCTGAGGAATCATGGAGGATGCTAGAAATTGAACTTAGGTTGACAACATCCAAGACAGACAACCTACCCACTGTATAATCACTGTGGTTCCTGTTGTCAATATTTTACTAACTTAATTTACTAAGGGTTAACTTGAAAGGCAAGAAGGGATCTACATGGTCCATTATAACCAGACTCCTATAATCTGATTCCTATTTCCATTAGTCAGTCAGTCACCCAGCATAAGAGCAATTCATTGGCCGGTCCGAGTCTTAGTTCCGACACAGTCTTCTGGGGATGAACATTATCACTACCAATCACAGTTCTTGTATTAATTAAATGGGGAAGACTCAAAGGTTGGAAAGCAGAGAGCAGTATAGAAGATAAGATGCTTACCTTGGCCTGACTCTGATTCGATCCCTGGCATAGCATAAGGTCTCTTGCCTAGCATGAGCACTGCAGGGATCATTCCTAAGCACCAAAGCAAGAATAAGGCCCTGAGTACTGCTGGGTGTGGCCCAACACCCCTTAAGAAAAAAAATAAAAGAACCATAGTCTGTTAGGCTGGTACTTGGTAGGTATCAGTAGACATCCTAGTTTTTCCTGCTAACCTGATAAAATCCCATGTAGTTTAAGGTAACATCTTCTGCAGCCCCCACCCCCTCCACATGGCCAAGTCCCTTGCCCATTAACTCTGGGTTGGTCAGATCTCATCTCCCATATCACTTACCAAGTTCTTTCTCTACTTTTGGCTATCTAAGTTCATGAGGAGTTGAGAGAGAAACTCAAACACACCAGCATGGGGAGTACTGGCAGTTATCATTTTAACAGTCCAATATTTAGTAATAAAACAGGAAGCAGAGGGAAGGAGGAACACCCACTATTCAGAGATAGAGTTAGGGTGAATCCCGCCACTTCAATGACCCAGACCATTACCTCTAAGTGTTTAAGATGTGAGACTTTTTAATTCATCAATTCAATAACACCTAAGCCAAACTCAACCTGGACGGGGTGCACCACCAATGCTTGTTTGCTTTTTTTTATTTTGTTTTGGATTTTGGGGTCATACCTAGTGATGCTTTGGGTTACTCCTGGCTCTGCACTAGAGAATTACTCCTGGCAGCGCTCAGGAGACCGTATTGGATGCCGGGAATCAAACCCGGACCGGCTGTGTGCAAGACAAATGCCCTCCCCACTGTACTGTCACTCCGACCCCACTAATACTTGTTGAATGGCTAAGTGAGGGGATGAGGGAAGAGCAAATGCAGGGCTAAGTGGGAGGCAGATGAAAGAGATCATGAGATTCAGGGAGGGTGAAGGACTGAAGGGAAGAGTAGGAAGGCTTGACATTGATTCAAGTAGGAAAGTGATTAGATGAACTTATTGTCTAATAGCTCTGGACCCTGTGCTTGGCTAATAGCTATGGCCCCAGAAGTCTTCCTGGTCTCGCTCCTGAGCAGGCAGACCATGGGAGAACAGAGGTAGGACCCTACAGTCTGTAGGATGGACCTGGTGAGCTGCCAGCTCTGACTCACCTACCCTTTGTCAACAGGTTCCCCAGCTGCAGCCATGTGGGCTCATGGGCTCCTACGCTCTCCTACCTTCTCCTGACCACTCAGTTGCTGCTCCTACTTCCTCCTGACTACTCAGAGGGTACACAAGAACCTTGGCCAGCGCCTGCCATAGGAACCAAGCCCCAGATTGTACAGAGAACCTTGCACCACAAGTACCCAATCTCTGGTACATTTGTCACCTCAGACAAGGCCAACTGCCATCTGACCACAAAGGAGCAGGGAAAAGGGCGCCACACTGAAGATGCAATGCACACATTTAAACAATGTATTTACCTGCGTCTTTGCTGGAAATCCGAAGTCCTGCACAGCAAATTTTGCAAGGAACAGAATATATTGGAAACAGCTTGGCGACAGCTTGCGCTCAGAAGAACCTGTGTGAGGATGACAGCGTGGTCCTGACCACCAGGGTCTGTGGCAGGCTGTTCCCCAGAATCCAACCTCAGGCTGGTGAAGTCCTTTCAGGTCACCAAGGCCAGAGAGTACAAGATGGGTTACAAGTTCCCGTGGCAGATGTCAAAGGAAGAGGTCTTCCATAAGGACTCTGGAAGCACTGGGAATATCTTAGACAATGACAAAGATGACCAGGGGTCCTTAGTCAATACACATTTCTCTCTGGAGCTGTCTGAGTCTGATACCGACAACACTGGAGCCAGGCCGTCGTCCTGAGCAGATTCTTCTAGAGGAGAATATGATGACCACCAATAACCCAAGCGACAGAATCGAGATGCCTCAGCTCTCTGACATGAATATGGACCAGGAGATCTACCAGAACTCCCCATGCAGAGTTACCTGGGTCCAGAACAGGTGAATCAGGATTCCCTTAAGCAGAGTTACCTGGATCCAGAGCGGGTCAACCAGGACTTGCCCCTGCAGAGCTACCTGGGTCCAGAACAGGTCGGTCAGGAGTACCCTATGCAGAGTTACTACCTGGGTCCACAGCAGGTCAACCAGGACTCAACCCTGCAGAGTTACCTGGATCCAGAGCAGGTCAACCAGGACTTGCCCCTGCAGAGCTACCTGGGTCCAGAGCAGGTCGGTCAGGAGTACCCTATGCAGAGTTATTACTTTGGTCCACAGCAGGTCAACCAGGACTCAACCCTGCAGAGTTACCTGGATCCAGAGCAGGTCAACCAGGATTTTCCGCGGGTCGGGGGCTCCATGCAGAGTTACCTGGATCCAGAGCAGGTCAACCAGGACTTTCCCCTGCAGAGTTACCTGGGTCCAAAGCAGGACGAACCAGGAGTACCCTATGCAGAGTTATTACCTGGGTCCACAGTAGGTGAACCAGGTCCACCATCTGCATAGTTTTCTAGGTCCAGAGCTGCAGGGGTATCTGGCCATACCTAGGGGTGACACATTAGCTACACACTGGGATACTGCACAGCAGAGACACCTGGACCCAGCCCTGCAAACAGCCCTTAGTTACGGTGAGGAATTCTAGAGCAAGCTCTTTAGGGCTTTAGGCATTGTTCTGAGACATTTTAATGAGGCGAAAAGCAATTGGAATTGAATATATGTCTTGTCAATAGCCCCTCAGTCTACAGGAAATCTATCTAAGTATTCCATGAAGTTGGAGCCTTGCTTCTATATGAGGGAAGCTGAATAGTGCAAAAGAGATAGGTCGCTTGTTTTTAAGTTTCCTTGTTTTGTTCACTTTCCTCTCAGTGATTTTCAGAGGTGGTTGCTCTCCTGGTGTGTTTCTATGGCCCACAAAGCCGTGTCTGCATGTGCAGTGACAACCTTGCTCTGGGTCCAGAGACCCAGAGCAATGATGCAACGTGGATTCCATTGAAATCACAGAGAATAAAGCTCTATGCATAATCCCAAAGTATCTTAGCCATTATTTCGTTTCCTAAAGCTGCCCATTTTTCTCCTTTTCTCCTAAAGTACCCAGGACTGTGTTGGTCCACTGATGGCATCCCACAAGACCTTTTACTTCTCTATACACGCCCCAGGCTTTCTTTTTCTTCTCTGACTTGCTGGTTTCCGACGACCTGCCTCACCATCGCTGATGTTTCTTCCTCCTCTACCTTCTGAATCCTTTGGTTGTGTTGATGCATTTTCAGCTGCAGAAATTCTTCTCCAGTCTCTTTTTATACCTTTGAGTATATACAAGGGGCTCTGGTGAAGTGGGTAGAGGAGAAGTGGCAGCCTCCAGAGGAGAATCCAGCATCTTCCTCCTCTCTACGTAGCCACACTGGACTCCGGGAAATGCCTGGGTGAGTCGGGACCAAGCACCAGCAGCTGCATAGTGCAGATGAGTCCTTGTTTTACCCTGCCCACCCAGTTTATCAGGGAGCTGTGGAACTCAGGCTGGAGCAAGGAATTGTTCATTACAAGAAAACAAAGCCCTAAACTGTGCCCAAATTCTGTCCAGGTCTGTAACTTTCCTTACAGGAAGAATTTCAGGAGATGAACAGAGAAGAAAACAGTTTTATTCGGAGAATTAGGATCAACTACAGAAAGAGGCTGTGGGCTTTTTCAAGAGGGGGCAGGGGCTGAGGGACCATGCCTTTGGTCAAGGGACGAGCTGATCTCCAAGACAGAGAATGCTTACCGCTTGCCGTTGTAAAATGAGCTTTGTAGGTTTTCTCCCAAATGTGGGGCTTTCCATGTGGATGAAATAAATGCCCTTTTGCTAGAGCTTTGCTGGTTCTCCTTCCTGATCTTTCACAGCCTTATCTTCCTCTGGACCTTCCTCCCTCTAGGCTGGGACCAGCTCTCTGGCCAAGCCCCGGCTCCAGTCAGAACCTTCTGGGCCTCAGAGCCTTGCTCACAGGAGAGGCCCAGACTTCATGTTTGTTGTTGTTGTTGTTGTTTGATTTCAGGCCGTACCAGGCTGTGCTCGGGATCATTTTTGGTGAGTTCATGTGTGATGCCAGGGATAGAACCCAGGTCAGCTGCATGCAACAACTAATCCACTATACTAACTTTTCAGCCCCAAAGAGGTTTTAGTTTCCTTTTCCTTTGGTTGGGGAGCTGGACACATTGGGTTTAGTCCTACCTCTGAGTGCAGGTGACTCCTGCCAGGGCTCAGGGGACCAGATGTGCTGTCAGGCAGTCTTCGTCTTTCTTTCTTTTCTTTCTTTCTTTCTTTCTTTCTTTCTTTTCTTTCTTTCTTTCTTTTCTTTCTTTCTTTCTTTCTTTCTTTCTTTCTTTCTTTCTTTCTTTCTTTCTTTTCTTTCTTTCTTTCTTCTCTTTCTTTCTTTCTTTCTTCTTTTCTTTCTTTCTTTCTTTCTTTTTCTTTCTTTCTTTCTCTTGCTTGCTTGCTTCCTCTCTTGCTTTTTTTTCTTTCTTTCTCTTTCTTTTCGTTCTTTCTTTCATTCGTTTCTTTCATTCTTTCGTTCTTTCTTTCCTTTTTTCTATTTATTTTTATACAGTGCTGGGGATTGAACCCTGGGCCTCACATATGTACTTTGCCACTGAGCCACATCTCTCACTTTTTTTCAAGTTTTTGGGCTGCACCTCGTGGTACTCCTAGCTCTGTGCTAACAGATCAATCCTTGTGTATTCAAGGGAGCATATGGGATATTGGAGGTCAAACCCAGGTCTGCTACATACAATACAAATGCCCCATTCACTGTACTGTCATTCCAGCCTCTAAATTCAATTGTTTAAATCACTTTGAATTAGTACTTCCTGAGAAATTCATGCCAGCCCCCCATCGACCCATCTACCACAACCCCCTCATCACAGCCCCCATGTCTAACTGTCTCACTTTGATCTCTGATGGTATTGACATTTTGCTATTTACAGTTTATAAATTCCTCATGTTATTGAGGCCAGAGAGATAATACAGTGGCAGGGTACTTGCCCAGTGCACGGCTGACCAGGATCAAGCCCTGGCACTACATATGGTCCCGACACCCTGCCAGTAATGATCCCTGAGCACAAAACCAGAGTGAAGCCCTGATCACTGTTGGGCATGGCCGAAAAACAAACAAAATACTAATTTGTATGAGTTATGAGTGAAGCTTTTTCCCTGCCTGAAACTGGCCTTTAAAACTAAGAAAAAATGTTTTTCTCAAATGCCCAAACCTCAACAAAAGATTGCAAGGATACAAAGAACCAGAGCACAGGACACAAGGAAAATTCAATCAACCAATCAATTAATAAATAAATAGATAAACCAATTCCAGATGTTTACATTGAAAACATGCAGATCTTGAACCAGGGATGTAGCGCAGAGTAGAAAACATACCTTGCACATATGAGACTCTGGAATTAATCTCTGAACGGGGGAGGGGGTGGAGAACAGTAGTGGGGAGGAGAAGAGAGAGAGACTTAAAGACATTTACAGTGTCCTTTCTTTTTTTTTTTTTTTTTTTTTTGCTTTTTGGGTCACAATCTCTGGCAATGCTCAGGGATTACTCTTGGCTCTGCACTCAGGAATTACTCCAGGTGGTGCTTGGGAGACCATATGGGATTCCAGGCCAGGGATTGAACCTGGGTCAGCAGTGTGCAAGGCAAATGCCCCCCTCCTCACTGTGCTATCCCTACAGTCCCACCATGATTGTCTTAAAGATGCTTGGTGAGCTAAAGGGGAACACCCATAGGATGTCTTGCTTGAATTTTACAATGATAAAGTTCCCATATACCCTCTGTTAAGGATTTTCCATGAGCATACAATTCAGGGTGAAGTGAATTTATCCATGCAAATTAGAGCTAGTACTAACTCAACTGCAGTTACTCTCAATCTTGCATCGACTTCTTAAATTAATTTTTGTTGCATGTTGAATAAAGGAAAGAATTCAGTTATTCAGAGTTCCAGGATTGCCCTGATGAAGAAGTTAGAGTGAAACTTTTTTTGCTATCTAAGCAGATTTTCTTTTCTTTCTTTTTTTTGGGGGTCACACCCAGCAATGCTCAGGGGTTTCTCTTGGCTCTGCACTAGGGAATTACTCCCGGCGGTGCTCGGGGACCATATGGGATGCTGGGGATCGAACCCGGGCCAGCATGTGCCGGCCACATTCAAGGCAACGCCCTACCTGCTGGGCTATCGTTCCGCCCCAGATATTTATAGTTTTGACAAAACAGATCACATTCAAAGCAGAAGAAATTTACATCTGAAGTAAGTTAAGAAGAACTTAACGTAAGTACTTCTGGCGGCCTCCTGGTAACTCAGTATACTGAAAGAGAAAAGACTGTTTCACATATTGGGGAATCTGAGACAGAAAGTACCCTAGGAGTGAGCAAAATGCAATCCTGAGATAAGGATTTTGGCATCCCTATGGATGTCAGTCTCTAGAGTGTAGTCTTAAAGAGACTTTTCTACAGATGAGCCTGGAATTGCCCACTGTGTGGGAGTGTTTTCTGCTCTCCAAGCCAAATGGAAGTTCTCTCCCCTTGAGAGAAGACAGTCTCAGAGAGAGAAATCATTTGCCCCACCAACAGACAGCCTTATTCCACAGGTAAGGGTTGTGACAGGGAGGGCACTGTGGAGGGCGGGTGTTATAAAAGGGTCTTCATCTGGAGACCAGAGCAGTGCGTGAGGGTGTTTTTCTTATAGTGTGACTGACTTGGGTTTAATCCTCAGCACCCCAAATGGTCTCCTGAGCCCTCCAGGCGTGACCCATGAATGCAGAGCCAGGAGGAAGCCCAGAGAACCAAGAGACATGGCCCAAAAACTTTCCCATGACCTAATATAATGGTTTGAGGCTCTTTATGTTCCTGGAGCAAGCAGATGCCCTTGGGCTCTACTAGCATGAGACAGGACATATGGAGATGTTGCTGGTGCCCACTCGAGCAAATCAATGATGAATGGGAAGACAGTGATACGGTGATATAGTGAATAAATAAAAGGGTCTTCATCTTTTGAAGAGAGGATTTGTGTCCAGATGCAGTCTCAGGTGATTCTAGAACCTTCCTAGAGTAATCTCCACAGTTACTTATCCATACCTTCCATTCAGGAGACAGGAGAGCTTAGATGTCACTTGGGGACGGACTTCAAGTCACTGTAAACAGCTGTTCCTTCACCAAGTCAACCTTGATTTAGGACTCTGGGTTGTTCACCCCCAGAATTCCTCTCTTCATCTGATTCAATAATTCAACTGTAAAATGTGACACAGGCCTAACTGCCTAGAGTCTTTCCTGAGATTTTCACCATCCCTCAGCTCAGAGCTGCTGACACTCATGTCTCCTTCAGGGATGTGGACACCAGCAATGGGAAACAAAGCTGGGGAGAGACCCCCACAGAGAGAGATAGGACGTGAACACCTTGTGTGCTTGTGGTGTTTGTGGAATGAAAACTGGGCCCAGAGGAGAATTTGGCAGAGATGCCTCTGAGCCAGCCTTTACCTGCCCTATGGCCGCCAGCTCCTTGGGAACCTACCAGGAAGCCCAGGCCAACGGTCTGCATGACCGAAATATCTGAGGAGGAGTTATCTCTTGATTTGCATTTCCTCCAAACTGCCATGTTTCCAGCCTTGGCAAGTTCAAACTGCAGTTTTCCCTCTTGCTCAGCCAGAACGTTGGGAATTACCATATGACTATCAAAGAGGGACACTGTCTTACTACTACTTTCCCTTTCTGAGAATGAGTCAGCGCTGCCATAGCATGGTGCTGGGGTTCCCAGAGAGGCTGGGGAAACAAGACTATTAGCTTCTTCCTCTGGGAAGTACTAAAATTTTACCTCTTAAAAAATTACTTTCCTTTTATCGGTGGCAATGGTACCAATTTTAGTTACTATGTTCAAGACTCCTGGAACTACCCAACTCTCTGGGTAGTTGTATTGAGAGTGTATTTTATAGTTTGCTCCTTCGGATGTTTTGACATCATAAGGTCCTCCACACCCAGAGAGAGACCATCGCTCCCAGGGTTAGTGAATATGTAATAATAGAAAATGGCTTACTTGGGGCTACATCCCCAGAGCCGGGCCAATCAGTCACTCAAAGTGAATGTGCATTAGCTTAAGTCAAGCCACAGCCAGGTACAGGATACCCATACTCTGTCCCAGTCCCACACCGACTGTCTTAGGATGCTTACCCTGAACGGCCTTGGGGCCATGTTGAAATAGTCCAACGGGATAAATCTCACCTCAAGTAACTGCATGGCTGAGGGTACTGGTCATCTTTTCACAGCTACACCTACCTCTTAATCAAGCCCTTCCTGATCCCGTGGGCCCCGGGGAGTGAGGGAGGAGGAAGCCTTTTTTTTTTTCTTTTGGGTCATACTCAGTGATGCTCAGAAGTTACTCCTGGCTTTGCACTCAAGACTTACTCCTGGTGATGCTCAGGAGACCATATGGGATTGTGGGGATTGAACTTGGGTCAACCACATGCAAGGCAAATGCTCTCCCCACAATACTATCACTCAGGCCCTCCCTCCCCTTTAGTGATCCTTGTCATACCTGACTGAGGTACAGCCAGTAATCAAGTGAGGCTCTTTCAATGTGCTGAAACGCAGACAAAATAGATCTGTCTTTAAAAATAACAGAAGGGGTCCAGGAAAATAGCTCAGCAGGTTGGAGCACATGTTTTGCATGCTGGAGGCTTGGGTTCCTAGCCTCATTATTTACCGCATGATCCCCTGAGCACCGCCAGATGTGACCCAAAGACAAAACAAAACAAGAAAAAATAGTCTAAAATCTCCAATGTGGTGCTACTAGTACAGCCCAGATGTGAGTCCACAGCGGCTCTGAGAGGGGAAACTTTGGGCAAGGTGACACAGCTGAGGGAGGTCACATGCAGAGGTCAGCCCAGAGGGAGGAGCCGCTGCCTGCACAAGCTGATGGAGGGTGGTACCCATGGCACTGAGGGCGGCATCTTCTGTAGGAATTAACCCCACCCATGTCTCAGGCCTGAGGCCTCTGCTCACATGTTACATTCAGGTGCTTATGTAAAGTTTGGGGACTTAGAGACACCGACTTTAGTCTCTTCTTGTTCAGTGTGGGAGAGGCAGACAGAAGGCGAGACCCAGAGTGTAGGAAATCCCAGGTCTACACCTGGGTCCCCAGGTTCCCAGTTCTGGGATCTTGGACAAGCCCTGTACATGCCTAAACCCTTAACTTCCTATCAGCCAAAAAAGTAGGTGAATTCAAGGCTCCCCCATCGCAGGACGGGTTGATGAAAAGGAAGGCCCGCTGTAGAGGACATGGGCCAAGCACCGTATCCAAGAGCTGAGTCTTTTCCCCATCAGGCATTTCTCCAGGCTCCTTCGCAGACTCGGCTCCTGGACTTTCTGCCCTAGCAGAGTATCCTGCCAGAATCCAGCTCTTCTCCCACACTGGCTTGGGGCAGGAAGGGCTTGCAAGAAACGGGTGCACGCCAGACACGTAAGCCTGAATCCCACAGAATTGCACCAACCACTTTCTGAATTGCACCAACCACTTTCTCCACGGAACTGACAGCTCCCCTAAGGGGTGTGTCTGGAAGAGTATGAATAATGCTCCCCAAGCATGCGTGTCGGAAAAAAATTTCCCCATCTGCCTGGGCGCCTATAAAAAAGCGCTGCCCTTGCCCACGCATGACGCCACCCACCCTCCCTGCTGGGACCGCACATCCTCCACATACTCAGAACAAGCAAGGTAAGAGCCTGGCTCTCACAGAAGGTTCCGCGACTGGTCCTCTGTGATCCTCGGGTCTGCACCCCGTTGGAGACCCCTGGGAGACCTAAATTCCAATATCATGAGGAACAGGTATTGAGTTCCTTTGTCCTAACCAGCCTTCTGACACTCTGGAGTGATGGGTGACACGCTGTCTCCCCTTGCCTGCTTCTATAGGGGAGTCCGGATGCCCAGGCTAGGGGAATTTCCATGGGCCCACCTGCCTCTCTCTCTCTCTCTCTCTCTTCTCTCTTTCTCTCTCTCTCTCTCTTCTCTCCTCTCTCTCTGCAAGAATTCTCCATTCTCTTTCCAGTGGAGTGTTGATAAAAATGTATCATTTCCCATGAGGAATAAAGTCAAGCCAAATCCTGAGCTGTACCTCATTGCTTGTCTTTCCTAGAAGTGGAGTTCCGTGAAGAAAAGAGGGCAGTGTGGGTGGCAGAGGAGCTCCGAGACACAAGGTCTGGCTCTTCCCTGGGGCCTTTATCCACTAGGACCATCTCGAGCAAT
>JAJIBD010016226.1:0-32571 GCA_021461705.1 Cryptotis parvus | reverse complement strand
TGCAAATGGATTGACATGGAGACTATCATGCTAAGTGAAATTAATCAGAAAGAAAAGGATAGATATAGAATGACTGCATTCATTAATGGGGTATAAATATACACCGTGTTCTACTAAGTGTGGGAAATGGTAATGCCAGACTAGAACTTCGCCATTGAATGTACACAAGGAGACTTACATGATAAACCCTGAATGCCTGTAGGGCAAGGAGCCACAATGTGTAAAAGGAGAGACAGAGATTCAGAAACAGAAAGTAAGAGAGATAGAGACAGAGAGAGGGGAGATAGGAGGAAGATAAAGGCGCCTGCTATAGAGGTAGGCTGTGGAGGGGAGTTCAGAGGTAATGTGGGAACATTGGTGGTGGGAATGGGGGCACTGGTGGAGGATTGGTGCTGGAACACTGTATGACTGAAAACCAATTATGAACATCTTTGTAATTGTATATCTCTTGGTGGTATAATAAAAAATTAAAAAAAAATAAATAGAAGGAAATATTTTAGTTTCTCTTCTCTTATAAATGCTCCAATGGTTAGAGAGATAGTATAGGGGTTAAGGCACTTGCCTGACATGCTACTGATTATTCCATCTATCCTTCTATCCTTGCAGTAAATATGGTTTCCTTAATATCATAGGAATTATCCCTGAGTATGGAGTCAGGAGGGGGCATTGAGCACTGCTGGGTGTGGCACCAAAAAAAAAAAAAAAAAATTTAAAAAGACACCTTTAGAAATTTTGGTACCAATGCTCTTGAGATTTCCTTTTTAGGAATAAATATATTTCCCAAAAAAATGTTCTTCCTCCCACACAGCTAGCTATTTAATAAACCATGAAGTTTTGATTGAATAGCAGTATTCCAAATGCTTACGGTAGAAATTAGTTGGGTAGTTTTGAGTTGTAAAATGGACCCAGCAGGTAGGGATTGAGTAGATAAATTGTTCGCGTGCAGTCAGGAAGGGGGTGGTCTGTTGGCAGTGAATTTTAGGAAGCGAAAAAGCCAAAAAAGTATTTGGAGATGCAAGACATAGTCTAAAAAGGAGACATCCTGCTGCTAGTTCCAGACAAAGCGAGATTCTCTTTGGAGATGATTAACAAGTTGTGATGATGCCTTGACAAAACTGAAAGAATGGTGAGAAACTAGACCGAAAAGTCCTTTCCATGAAAACATTTAGGCTATGACTTTTAGCCCAAATTAATACTGCTTGGAATAGACTATGTAACCAGCTACCCCCACTAAACTCAGGGTCCTTCACTTTGGAGACAGCTATATCCCTATCTTGGATGCTTTCTCTTTTACTTTATGGCATTTCTGGAGAAGCCTAGGTTTTTCCTTGAGTGTGTTTCATCACTTAATAAAACTTGTTTCATTGTTTGTGTTCTTTTTCTCCTAATGAAAAACAAGAACCTGGAATCCAAGTTGAGGTTGCAGCCAACTTCTCTTTTTTTCTGTGAAGAGCATAGTCTCGCTTCAGCCTGAGAACCATGGTTCCCTGATAATTTGGGTGGCATGAATGAGCTTTTAGGCTGTGATGATCAAATGGTTCTTAAAAATAGGTTTTGAGAATGAGTCTTGGAAGCCCAGTGAAAACTGATGGTTTATAGGAAGACAGATGGAGCTTAGTGTCCATACCAAGAAGGTATTTTTTATAGATTTTACTCATTCCGAGATCTCCCTGGGACTCACCCCACCAAACTTGCCAAGGCATGAAGTAATTCTGTGTTCCAGTCACCTTTTATTATTAGATGCTTTGCCATTTTCTTCTCTCCCGGGACACTCCACTGGTAATGCTGAAATATGCAGCACAAACCTTCATAATGAAGAATCATTTCACATATTTCATTGCTGTAGAACGTTACCCTTGGGACTGGAGAGATTGCTGTAGAATGTTGCCCTTGGGGCTGGAGAGCAGCATGGAGGGCAAGGTACTTGCCTTATAGAAACCCAAACCAGAGTTCAATCCCTGGCACCCCATAACGTCCCATAAGCAATGCCTTGAGTAATTCCAGAGTGCAGAGCCAGGAGTAACTCCTGAACATTGCCAGGCTTAAACCACTCCTCCCCTATGAAAAAGAATGCTACCCTCAAGTTAAATAGTTGAGGGCAACATTTTCTCAACCTGAAATTTATCTCCATTTCCCTTAGTCACAAAGTAATTGCTATATATTGAGTTTTCTACAAACACATTACTAGGGACATTGAAGGAAGATGGAACTCTGTTTTGGGTCTCTTCATTTCAGAAAATACTAGTTAAATTGTCACTTGTAGTATTTGAGTTAGCAACATAACACACCTACGTATCTGTGCATTTTGGTAATCATAAGTACAAACACCTGTTTAGACCATCTATTTTCCCCATCCAGGGCAAGTTCCTAAGCATTTACAACAGGGGGGATGCTAGTACAATTGCCAAGAATTTATATGGTTTTATATTTTTAAATAATTTTATACTCCTAACAGATATGTCATTTTCTGAATTATTTTGAAATCATGTATATAGGTAGGCTATATTATCTGGTTAACTTATAGCAATTATGGAAATGTAAAATTTTTCTTATTGAAGGGGTAGATGATGAAATTGAGCCTCAGATTTTAACTTTAAGTCAACATTACACAGATCATTCAGGGAGGAATTACAGCATATATAAACCATTAATAATTTTTTGGCTATGCCTAACAGTTTTCAGGGATTTCTCCTTGCTCTGCACTTCGGACTCATTCCTGGAAAGACATTTGGAGGACAGAATGCTGGGAATGAATCCAGGCTGGCTGTGTGCAAGGCAGGCACCCCATTCACTGTTCTGTTGCTGTAGTCACTAAAAACATTTTAATAGTAAAGTTTATTTGATAGTAGCTGCCACTTATGTACAGGTTAGCTTATTATGCCATAAACTCTCCTTCTTAAATGCTTTACTCACATCAATTTATTGAATTTCCTAAATATCCCCATGAGGTTGGTGGGTGCTATTATTCTCCCCATCTCATAAATCGGAAAGTGAGAGGTGAAGCTGTTTGCCCAAGGTCACCTAACAGATAAGAACTGGAGCTAAGATTCAGCCTGGGCACTGAGACTACGAAGTCTGTTTTCTTCTCCACTGCAGTTGATTGCACTTTTATTCTGAAATACAATTTCCTGACAACTCACATAGAAGAATCAACTATATAGGGGAGAGAATATATGGTGATGTTGGATTGAAGGGGAAAAAACGAATGTGTAAATTGTGTCAGGTGAGCTGAGTGGACAGCAGGTGGGAAGTAACATTTCAAGTCCTTACTAGAGGTTCTGGGGATAGCTCAGAGGCTGAAACTCAACCCTGTAGACACGAAGCTATGAGTTTGATCCCAGCCGACAATATTCAGTACTTCTCCAATCAGGTATATGAACAGGGGCATGCCTCAACAACAAAAGAAGGGGAAAAATAAATTCATGGATAATTAAAATGTTAAATATGAAAGTGCTTACTGGATCTTTGAATAAATATGTATCAAGTTAATGATGAGGTACTTCCCTAGTGTTGGCTGTGGTCACCTTAGAGTTATTTAGAAACTGTTCTAGGTATCATCTTTGGTTTGGTCTTATTGGGAGACCACCTTAGTTTTCCCCTTAATCCTCTGCAGTGTACTACACAAGTCTGGGTCCTATGCCCAACCCTGTGTCTATGACTATTTTCTTTTGCCTGCTTCTGTCTGCAATTGGTTACTATTTCAAAGCCCAGAATTTAATTATAGATTTTTATCAACCTTATTTTTATAGCCCTAGCTATTACATTGATTAGCATAATAAAGGAGGAACTTCAGGAGGTTTACTAAATTCATTTTCCTTGTATTTTCTATGCAATGCAATCCAGGTCAGCAAATCTGCTTGCTTACCATGGTTAGCTCCTGTTGCGCTAAGATATGGTGCAAATAGGTTTTGACACTTGGCCATGTCTTTGTGAGTCCACTTCAAGCCACAGAATAAAATAATGGAAAGGGTGATTATTCCTAATATTCCCTAGGATGGATATTAAGTAAATTCTAGTTATAAAGGAGATACACTGATTCATTATATATATAGTGACTTATGAGGGCATTAGCCATAGTTATCTCATGGAATTTGCTGAGAGCTGATGAAAAAAAAACCAATCCTGGTTAGCAATTTGCACCAAGCTGCTCATAAAATAGAGCTCCTGGGGGATGCCCCATGCCTACTAAAGTGTTAGTTTTAGAAGTACACCACTGGTTCCATTGGAACCACTCTATCTTTCAGTCTCTTTATGATTGACATGGACTTGTTACCCCTGCTTTTTTATCTGCCAAGTCAAATGCTTTGAAACCATAGTTAGTTATATCCCCTTTTTTATGACAATTGACTTTAACTTCAATGTTAGCAAATACTTTTAGAGTTTAATACTATTAATTGAAAATGAGATTTGTCTATGGCATCTCTTGAACACCTATATAACTAACAATGAACCTTGTAGGGAGGGCGAAGACCAAGTGTAGCTGTGATTTAGAGGTTGGTCATAGGCTTAAAAATTCTTTTCAGTACAGTGAAAGGTGATGTTTCTGTAAAACTGAAGAGAGAAATTTCCCCCTACTCTTCAGTGTTCTTCTTGGTCTGAAAAAAAAAAAAACAGATTAGTAGAAAAATAGAACAAGTTTAATTATTAACATACAGAAAATGTACATGGATGTAGATTCCAAAATAAATGAGATAAATAAGAACATTTCTCCTGATCCTGGGACTGTAAAAGGAGGAGAGGAATCATCTAATGAGAAGGTAACTCATATAAGGGCAACCAAGTATTTTATTTATTTATTTTTAATTTTTTTATTTTACAATTACAAAGATATACAATTAAAAGTTCATATTTGGGTTTTGGTCATACAGTGTTCCAGGCCCCATCCCCCACCAGTGCCCGTCTCCCACCACCAACGTCCCGGTTCCCTCCCCACTCCCCAGCCCTTCTAGATGGCAGATTCTTTATTTCTTTCCCTTTCTCTCTCTTTCTCTTTTCTTTCCCCTCCAGACTATGGATTACAGAACATACATTAAAGGGTTGTCATGTATATCTTTTTGCCTCTATTTAATGCTTAGTTCTAGGTTGGCATTAGTACCCTCGACAATTATTAGCACACTGTTCCAATTTCTGTTACCTAGCCTCTGAATCCCACACGTTTGTGATAATTTCCACCTTTGACAAGACCTCCTGATATATGTTTCACTTGACCTTGGATATTGGTATCATAATATGTACATATATATTTATGTTATGTAAATAAATGCAGTCATTCTGTATCTGTCTCTCTCCTTCTGGCTAATTTTGCTCAACATAATCTTCTCCATGTCCATCCATTTATAGGCAAGTTTTACAACTTCATTTTTCCTAACAGCTGCATAATATTCCACTGTGTAGATGAACCAAAGCTTCTTTATCCAGTCATCGATTTTCGGGCACTCTGGTTGCTTCCAGATTCTGGCTATTGTGAATAATGCTGCTATGAACATAAAAGTAGGGATGGTGTTTCCGCTGCATATTTTTGGTTTCCCAAAGTAGATTCCCAGGAGTGGTATGGCTGGGTCAAATGGGAGTTCAATTTCTAGTCTTTGGAGGAATGTCCATATTGTTTTCCAGAAAGGCTGTACCAGCTGGCATTCCCACCAACAATGGATGAGTGTCCCCTTTTCCCCACATCCACGCCAGCACTTGTTGTTCTTGCTCTTTTGGATATGTGCCAGTCTCTGTGGTGTAAAGTGGTATTTCATTGTTGTTTTGATTTGCATCTCTCTGATGATTAGTGATGATGAGCATTTTTTCATATGTCTTTTTGGCCATTCGAATTTCTTCCTTGCTGAAGTTTCTGTTCATTTCTTCTCCCCCATTTTTTGATGGGGGTTGTTTGTTTTCTTCTTGTAAAGTTCTACCAGTGCCTGATATATCCTGGATATTAACCCCTTATAAGATGGGTATTGGGTGAATATTCTTTCCTAATCTGTGGACTGCTTTTGTATCTTGGTCACTGTTTCTTTTGAGGTGCAGAAGCTTTTTTAGTTTCATGTAGTCCCATATGTTTATCTTTTCTTCTAGTTTGCTTTGTTAGTGATGATTCACCTTTGAAGATGCCTTTAGCTTCGTGTTGTGGAGGGTATTTCATATATTTTCTTCAATGTACTTTATGGATTCAAGTCTGATATTGAGATCTTTAATCCATTTTGATCTGAGTTTTGTGGATGGTGTTAGACCCAGGTCCAAATTCATTTTTTTACATGTTGCTGCCCAGTTTTCCCAACACCACTTGTTGAAGAGGCTTTCCTTACTCCATTTTAGACTCTGCACATTTATCAAAGATTAAATAGTCATGTGTTTGAGGTTGGGAGTCAGGATACTCAATTCTATTCCTTAGGTCCACAGGTCTGTTTTTATTCCAAAACTATGCTGTTTTAATTACTACTGCCTTGTAGTACAGCTTGAAGTTGTGAAAGGTGATGCCTCCCATCTTCTTTTTCCCGAGGATTACTTTAGCTATCCTTAGGGGTTTATTGTTCCATACAAATTTCAGGAGGCGTTTGGCCAATTTCTTTGAAGAATGTCATGGGTATCCTTACAGGGACTGCATTGAATGAGTACAGAGCTCTAGGGAGTATTACCATTTTGACAATGTTGATTCTTCCCATCCATGAGCAGGGAATGTGTTTCCATTTCCTTGTGTCCTCTTTTATCTCTTGGAGGAGTGTCTTGTAGTTTTCTTTTTGTACAGGTCCTTTACATACTTGGGTAAGTTGATTCCTAGGTATTTTATTTTTTGATTTTCTGTGGCACAATTCATTACATGAAGCTCATGGAAGTTAAGATGTATTACTTTATATCAGCCCCCTCTCTCTCTCTCCAGTGTTTTACATAAGAGATAATCTTGGTAGAAAGAATTAAACCTTGGCATAACCTTTGTTTATACCTGCAATAGGGGTGTGGCACTACACTCTAGAGTTCTTTGTTGACATGACCCTCCCAATTGGATTACTTTGGTGTATATAAGGGGCTTACTTGGGGCGCCTTCACTTTTAACCTTTTTGCCTTTTGGGCCTTTTTAGCTTTCAGCTTTTGGTTCCTCAGCCTTCAGCTTTTGGCTGCTGCAGCTTTTGGCTTTTTGCTTTTTGATTTTTGCTCTTTGGCCTTTTGCTCATTCTGGGTAGGACTCAGCTCGGGTGAGATCCTCTCTCTTTGGTGGGAGATTTAGGCTCTTTTGTATGGTCTAAGTTTGGACCCTAGCTAGAGTTTGTTCATTATATTGGAGTGCTGTGGAAGAGCTTTTGTACTATTAAAAGCCATTTTTGGAACTGCACCAGACTCGTGAGTTTTCATCTGTTCTCCGGTGTCCACTGAGGTAGAAGAGAACCTCTGTCCTGACACTGTCGTGGACCCCTGGCCTTCCCCGATAGTTTCTCTAGGTATAATATCATGTCATCTGCAAATAATGATAGCTTGACTTCTTCCTTGCCTATCTGGATGCCCTTGATGTCCTTTTCTTCTCTGTTTTCTATGGCAAGTACTTCCAGTACTATATTGAATAAAAGAGGTGAGAGTGGGCAGCCTTGTCTTGTCCCTGATCTCAGGGGAAGGCTTTCTTTTCCCTATTTAGAATGATGCTTGCTGTGGGCTTTTGGTAGATGGCTGTAACTATTTAGGAAAGTCCGTTCAATTCTAATTTTCTGGAGGGTTTTAATCATGATCGGGTGCTGGATCTTGTCAAATGCTTTCTCTGCGTCTATTGATAGGATCATATGGTTTTTATTTTTTCTTTTATTGATATGATGTATTACGTTGATTGACTTGTGAATGTTGAACCATCCTTGCATT
Source organism: Cryptotis parvus (assembly GCA_021461705.1). Classification (NCBI taxonomy): domain Eukaryota; kingdom Metazoa; phylum Chordata; class Mammalia; order Eulipotyphla; family Soricidae; genus Cryptotis; species Cryptotis parvus. Next base: position 24,738 of record JAJIBD010016226.1, on the reverse strand, counting down.
CCCGGGATGAATCCTACTTGGTCATGATGTATATTCTTCTTGATGAGTCTTTGGATTCTGTTTGGATTTTGTTGAAGATCTTAGCATCTGTGTTCATCAGGGATATTGGTCTGTAGTTTTCTTTCTTTGTGTTGTCTCTCCCTGCTTTGGGTATCAGGGTGATATGTGTCTCGTAGAAGCTGTTTGGGAGTGTTTCTGTTTCTTCTATCTCCTGGAAGAGCTTGAAAAGGACTGGCAGTAGGTCCTCCTTAAAGGTTTGGTAGAGTTCACTAGTGAATCCGTCTGGACCTAGACTTTTGTGTTTGGGCAGACTTTTAATTACTGTTTCTTTTTCCTCAATGGTGATAGGCTTATTTAGGTATTGGAGGTCTTCTTGTTTCAGCCGTGGGAGGTTATAGGACTACAGGAATTTATCCATTTTTTTCTAGATTCTCATGTTCATACAGGCTCTCAAAGTAATCTCTGATGATCTTTTGGATTTCTGTGATTTCTGTTGTGATGTCACCATTTTTATTTCTGATTCCGTTTATTTGGATTCTCTCTTTCCCTGTCCTTACAAGTCTTGCCAATAGTTTGTCAATCTTGTTTATTTTTTTCAAAAAAAACAGCTCTTAGTTTCATTAATCTTTTGGATTGTTTTTTTTGGTTTCCAACTCATTGTTTTCCTCTCTAAGTTTTATTATTTCCTTTTTTTCTGCCTGGGTTGGGCTCCTTTTGTTGGTCTTTTTCTAATGTTTTCAGCTGTGTAGTCAGGTTATTTATGTGGGCCCTTTCTTGTTTCCTGATGTATGCTTGCAGAGCTATAAACTTCCCTCTTAACACGGCTTTTGCCTTGTCCCACAAGTTCTTATAGTTGCTGTCTTCATTTTCATTTGTTTCCAGAAATCTTTGGATTTCCCTATTTGATTTCTTCTATGACCCATTCGTTGTTCAGGAGTGAGCTGTTCAGTTTCCAGGTGTTTGGTTTGACTCCCTGTTTCTGTGTACAGTTAGCTTCCATTTTCAGTGCATCATGGTCTGAAAAGATAGCTGACACAATTTCTACCTTTTTATTTTATTGAGGTATGCTTTGTGGCTCAGCATGTGGTCTATCTTGGAGAATGTTCCATGAGCACTAGAGAAAAATGTGTATTCAGCTTTTTTGGCATGAAAAGCCCTGTATATATCCACTAGCTCTCTTTCTTCCATTTCTTCCTTCAGGGCCAATATTTCCTTGGTGAGTTTCAGTCTTCTTGATCTATCCATCATTGATAGAGCAGTGTTGAAGTCTCCAACTATTATTGTGCTACTGTTAATATCTTCTTTGAGGCCTCTTAGCAGTTGTTTTATGTATTTTGCTGGCCCCTCGTTGGGTGCATATATGTTTAGTAGTGTAATATCTTCCTGGTGTACATACCCCTTAATTAATAAGAAGTGGCCTTTGTTGTCCCTTCTAACCTTTTTCAGCCTGAAGTCTGTATTATCTGATACTAATATGGCCACACCAGCCTTTTTGGAGGAGTTGTTTGCATGGAGAATGGTCTTCCAACCTTTTTACTTTGAGTCTTTGTTTGTTCTGATTATTCAGATGCGTTTCTTGTAGACAGCAGAATGTTGGGTTCAATTTTTTTAATCCATTTTGTTACTCTGTGTGTCTTAATTGGTGCATTTAGACCATTGACATTGAGAGAGATTATTGTCATCAGATTTTCTGTCATCTTTCTGTTTGTGCTTGTTGTGCTTATGGATTTAGTTGTATTACAGTAGACCCTTCAGTCCTTCTTTTAAAGTTGGTTTTGAGTCCATGAAGTTCCTGAGTTGTTGCTTATCCATGAACTTGTGTATCTTTCCCTTCATATCTGAATGTGAGTCTGGCCGGGTAAAGAATTCTTGGTGAGGCCTGCAGTTCATTGAGCCTTTTCACAGTATCCCACCATTTTTATTCGGGCTCGGAGTGTTTCATCAGAGAAGTCTGCTGTAATTCTTAGAGATGTTCCGTTGTATTTGATTTCCTTCTTTGATCTTGCTGCTTTCAGTATTCTATCACTACCTATAGTTTTTGTCATTTTAATTAAGATGTGTCTTGGAGTATTCTTGTTGGGGTTTCTTTTAGCTGGTATCCTACGGGCCTCCTGGATCTTGTGGCAAGCATTCTTTAGGTCCGGGAACTTCTCAGCAATGATGGCTTTGACAGTTTCTTCTTCATCAGGGTTTTCTTCTTGCCCTTCTGGGACCCCAATGATCTGTATGTTGTTTCTTCTGGCTTCATCCCTATTATCTCTTGTCTGTTCGGTAATTGTGAGTCTTTTTTCTATCTTCTGGTGTTGTGTAGAGAATCTTTGGAACTTGTCTTCGAGATCACTAATTCTTCAGTAGCTATTATTCTGCTATCATGGCCTTCCACTGTGGTTTTCATTTCATTTATCTCATTTTTTAATATCTGTCATTTCCATTTGCATTTTCCTCACTTCTCTCATGTCCTCTTGTATTTTATTGATTTTGCATTCCATTGCTTCTTTGAATTCCTTATGAATCCTTAACAATTCCTTCCGAAATTCCCTTATCAGAGAGGTTATACAACTCATTGGTATTGCTTGGCTCATCTGAACTAGTGACTTCACTCACAGTGCTTGATGGAATTTTGCGTTGCTCTACCATTATGACTATTGTAGGTTGCAAGTGTGAGTTCTTGGGTGACTAGATAGTACAGTTAGTAGGTGTCTGGTCTGTTTGCAGAGTGTGGGTGGGTGGCAAGGATGTAGGAACCAAGGTTCACTGGTACCTCATGCAAGATAGGTAGTAAGAGGGTTGCACTGGCGCGTTAGTGCACCTTCGCGGTTTTGAGTTTTGGGATGTTCCTGGAGGCGCAGGGCCCAAGGGGTTGAGGGTGAAACCAAGGCAGTTTGCCTTGGTTCCTGTTGATGAAGTTTCCGCTCTTCCCTGGGGCAGCTTGGGTCCGGAGCGACACAAGGATCACACACACACACCTGTAGGGGAGATTGCAGACGTTCACGGAAGTACAGGGCCCAAAGGGGTCTGGGGTGAAACCAAGGCAGTTTGCCTTGGTTCCTGTTGATGGAGTTTCTGCTCTTCCCTGGGGCAGCTTGGGTCCATGGAGACCCAAGGATCACACACACACCTGTGGGGGAGATTGAGACGTTCCCGAGCGCCAGGGCCCAAGGGGTCCGGGGGTGAAACCAAAGCAGCTTGCCTTGGTTCCCGTTGATGGAGGTTCCCCTCTTCCCTGGGGCAGCTAACCAAGTATTTTATAGTTAGGTGTTTGCCATGCCATATTGATTGACTTCTTTGAAAGAATGGTTATTTTTGAATTTTCCTATTTCTGGATAATGTCCCAATTTTCATTCTCTTTGGTAGATCAAGGATTCATACAAGTTTGCTACTAGTCTTCAGGGCCTTGATTGACTGTAACTTGAAATAATCCACATACCACATGCCTCCTCTTGAGGCAGCCTAATGTTCATCTCTGAGTACCGCCTTTAAGCTATGAGTCTCTTAATTGCTTCTAGAAAACTTTCCCTCTTGTTTTTTAAAAACATCATTTTTAGAAGTATTCACTTTTACAAATATCTTACCTTTCATTCTCAAAACATACTGTATTAAAGAAACTACCAGCTTGTTTTTTATATAGAAAACATATCTTTAAGTTAAAGATGACTTAATTCACATTTTGTAAACTCTCAGTATTCTTATATTGTTCATCATTATACCCTGTCATTAGTACTATCTTTAAAATAATTTGCAATTTTACCTCTTACCTTCTAATTCTGCAATGTCCCTAGAAGAACATAATATCATTCTCACCAAGGAGATTTTTTAACAGTGTTCTTGGTTGGTTTCACAACTGTAGTTCCATTGGGATGGAGTTGGGGATGGAGGGGAGGAAACCCTTAGCTAATGGGGACAATGGGGAAATTGACACTTTAATGGAGGTGGGGTGTTGGAACATTGTATGCATAAAATCTGTCAATAGTATTCTAAATCATAGTGCATCAAATAAAAATAATTAAAAGTGCTAAGTCAGCATGACAACATTAGAAATGATTTTTAATTAGCACTTTGTGTGATGCTCAAGATGTACAAACTGACTAGAACTGTCTTATGTGAAATTAAGTAGTTATAATATTTTATATATATTTTAGGACCACACCAGTGATAGTCAGGGCTTACTCCTGGCTCTGTGCTTGGTGATCACTCCTGGCCATGCTAGAGGAACAGTATCAGGTACTAGGGTTGAACCACGGTTGGTCATGTGCAAGGTAAATGCCTAGTCACTTTATTATCTCTCCTGTCCTAGACGGACTTTGCTTAGTATTCAATTTGGCTCTGTTTCTGGATTCTGTAAGTTAGTTGTGGTGAGAAACTTAGATATCTTGAAGCTAAATATATCTTCGCCTTTAGTGAAGGGAAATAGTAGTTATAGATGGAAACTTATTTCAGGCCATTTTTCAATGAGATATATGACAATTACTCCAAAACTGGAGCCTCACTCAACACTTAGCTCCACTACAACATATAGACTTAAAATTCTATGCGTAGAATGTCTCAGTTCTATGTCCATTTTCTCTGAAGAGATAATTAATAGGCTCATTTTGGATAAGGCTTCTTTGCATAAGCATCAGTGGCCAAAGATCTCTAGGATCTGTACTGTAGTCAACATTACCAAAGAGAGTCCATAAACAGCTGTTGGTGATATTCTGAAATAAAGGCTGAGGCTGGGATGTGTATAAACACTAGATTCTTAGAAAGGGCATTCACAGCACTTAAAAGTTAACTGTCTTGAGACTGCATGTTGACCAGATTTAAAGTTAGACGTGTCTTTCTTTGAAAATAATATTTTTTGAATATTGGTAATTGACCTCACAGTGAAGTACATACTTTTTGCAGGACATCTGAGTTTGAACCCAGGAATCCTGCAACAATTGTTGAAAAATGGTGTTGGGTGGGAGAATATCCCAAAGACCCCAGACATGCACAAAGTCATAGAAATGATCTTTGGTCTCCATTTGGTATGGACTGTGTGGCCCCATTATCTCTAGAGCTATCCCTAATTTTATTTTTTGATGAACATATTTAGCAGTTCTGGGAAGTGCATGTTGTGTCTGGGGTTGAATTCAGGGCCTCACATTTACTAGGTGTACTCGTCACATTTGTTCCATCTTCAAATCCTAAAGAAGGAACAATACCAAATTCTAAAAATAAAAAAAGAAGCAGAATTAAAAAATGAAACAAAGCTTGGATCTCCTAGAGAGCTGAATCCAGAGAAAACCCAGAGGCCACTCTTGGCAGTGCGTGGTTTATCAGTGGCTGATGGAGTCCCACTAGTGGAGATTTAGGGAGCCTGGATGGCTTACATGAAGAGGGGATGAGAGGCAGCAGCCTTGAGAAGGAGATCTCTATCCACCTTGGTCACCTGGTGACGGACTTGAAAAACCTAGAACTGATGAGATTTGATCATATCCCACTTGCTCAACAAGGCAGCTTTGAGCTGTTTCTGAAGGGACTTGTTTCACAAGGCATAAAAGATTATTCCTACCACTGGAGTTCTCAGGTAGCAGTGGATCCAGGCTGGAGTGAGAAATTACTTTTGGGAATTCTACTGAAAGAGTTGGCCACCCGATGGGGTGACTGACTGGGGAGCCTCGGAGCGCAGCACCTATCAAGGAAAACTCTGAGAGACCGGGGTCCTATGCAAAAGAAAGGGTTTTATTAATAAAGGAGTATACTCGGGCTCATAGTGTGACCCCAAGTGGTCAGTGGCTAAGAGCCCTGAGCTCTTCCAGGGAGAATCTTTTAAGAGATAGTTCCCGCCTCTGTTGCAGGACTCCTAAGGGCCGCTGCATCTGCTCTGGATTGCCTCCCCCCGCAAATCACTCCGTAGATAAGGGGGGTAGTCTAAATGTGGCAGTTTATCCGACCATGTATGCTGTACTAGCTGGTATAAATATTCTCCCATGCTATCACAATCATCGTGGGACTAGCTAGATCTTACCAGCATATTAGCCTGGCCACGTAAGGACACCTAGTAATTAGACCAGAGAGAAATGCTGTTTGCTTCCCAAACAAACAAGCATGGCTCCCCTGATAAAATATAAAACTACAATGAAGTAGAGGAGACTTGTGAAGGCTTGGAGAAATATTTAACTGGCATTGGTGTTGGTCTTTGGTACAGTGACATGCCATCTCAGAAACCCCCTTCTCTACATTTCAAAGGCCTTCCCGGCTCAAAACATTAGCACAGTAAAGGCCCTAGGTGAGATGAAGGGAGGAATTACCTGAGGGCATTGGACCCTCCCCTGCTTTCCATAACAATGGGAGGAAGGTCTGAGTTGGGGGGGTATAAACTTGCCGGTTCCCGCTCTCCCGGTCTTCTTCTTCCCGGTGGGATCTCGCCTTGTGAGCGTTTATTCCCCTTGGAAGTTTTACACGTGGTGGTCGCCATCTTGGCCTACACGTGGCTGGGGGCTCTAGCCTGGAATCCTAAGCATCGGGTTTTTCCTTTTGCTGATTTGTATGCCTGAACCTGTGATGAGTAAAGCCTTTTAAAACTATATCGGATTCCTGAGTGTTCATCCATTCCTCGCCGGCCCGGAGGTAGAAGGGAACTTCGCTTCCCGGCACTGTCTGGGACGGCCGGAGTGCCCGACACACCTCTACAGAAAAGCCCGTGCATAAACATCCAATAGATTTAAAACATTATATCAAGGTCTGCGCTCAGGCAGCCAATCACTTTTGTACCAAGTAACCATCTCCCACCAATCAGATCATTCTTAATACTTCTTTCTATATTTGGTGTGGCTAGATACACGCGCGTGGGATCATGGGTCAGCAATGGCTATGCGTGCCGTGCAGGAATGCAATCCAGGCAATTCAGGCCAGATAGTAGGTTCTGGGCGGAGGTCTCATAACCTCTAACAGGAATTTGTTCTGGGCCTTTTGTAGATAACAAAAGGTTACTTCAAGATGAAAAGGACACTCAGGCCCTAAATTGGTAACTTAACCTGCCCTGGTTGGGAAAGGTGGGGTTTCTGCCTTCTTTCACTACATCATGCCCAGGCTCTTTAGGCCCTTCGCCTTTTCCTTACAGAAAAGATTTTCAGGATGTGACAAATAGTGGAATAAAATAAATTTATTGGGAGAAATAAAAAAATAACAGAGAGAGGTAGATTTAGATACACAATCAAGAGAGAACAATGGCTTTCTCCAGAATGAAGAAAAAGTCACAAATAATCCTTTTGGATTATTTGTAAAACAATCTAAATTATTTTGAGGGAGGTTATGTATGGGTATTTTCCATAAAGTTCTTTGTTCCAAAACCTTCACACAAGTAGGATTAATGGCATTTTTTCCTAGTGAATAACAGAACTTCTGGTGGTCCGCTCTTGAGTTCCTCTCAAAGCCTTTGTCTGTGCATTCCTGCTGCCTCTCCTTTCAAGGTAGCATCCAGTGCTTGGGCCTGGAATTCTCTATTTTATTGGGTTCTGAGGCCCTCAAGATGCATCTTTGGTGTCAGATACCTCCATGCCGTTAGCGTGGGTTAGCTTTCAAATGTTAATAATAGCTATATTAGTGATTAAAAAATTCTCAAGAAACTAGGGACTAATCCTTAGAAGGAAGCAAGAAAGCCTTTCTGTGGAAGACAGGAAATGGGCCACTTGCTCATGAAACCACTGGCCCATATGCAGAGAAAAGAATAAGCAAAAGGATCAGTTACTGACAAGCTTAAGCTATTTCCATATTTATTTCTAAGGCCAACTCTGCCTGTTTACAATGCAAACAGCAAACAATACCCAATTAAATTTCTTTTTCCTCCATGGAGACTGACTCTGACATGGAGAGTGATTGTGACAAGGCCATGGAACAGAGGAAGTATTTGTTGTGTAAAATTTGTTTTGACTAGACCAACAAGTCTAATTCTAAAGGCCATCTGCTGGAATATAGGTCTTTGTTGCACTGAATCCTTGCTTAACCTGCATCTGTGAAAAAAGAGGTTGCTAAGTAAATTAATAGAGTAAATAAAGAGAATGTTATGCTGATTGAGTGAAGGCCTTCATCAGGGGAAACATTTGCATTCAAACAATGGCTGCCCTAATTATAAATATGTTATCACTTAAAAAAACTTCACAGCTTGCCATTTTATGACAGTGATTTCATTGCTTTGTCCTGGAATGTTTTGAAATCTACTTTCTTAAAGAAAAATTCTCTTCTCTCAATTTTATCTGAAATAAAAAGACCTATTTTTTTCTCCTGTTAGGCACAAAGGAAATTGTTGCATATCTATATGTGCTCTTCAGAGACAGGAAAAATAATCAAATAAGCATTAAACAGATTAAAGAGAGAAAATATAACCAAAAAATCAGTTTAGTAATCACTTGTATCACTTGTATTCCTGTTTGTTGTTCATCGATTTTCTCTTGCCAGCACCAGTAACATTTCCATATGTCCTGTTGTGTGCTAGTGCAGCCAAAGGGCATCTGCTCTCTCCAGGAACACGAAGAGCCTCAAACTTCCTTCAGGGAATGAGGTCCCTTTCTTCCTTCAGGGAATGAGTCTATAATTGTTACTGGTTTTTGGCATATCAAATATGACACGGGTAGCTTGCCAGGCTCTGGCATGCAGGTAGTATGCTCTCAGTAGTAGGCTCTCATCTGGTGCATTTATTGATGAACCGCAACAGGAAGACATCAGCTTTTCTCTTGGGTGGAGCTGAGCACTAGGAGAGCTGGTAGCTGCTCTGCCCCATGTGTCAGAGTATCTGATCAGGCATACCTGGGCTTAAAATAATCTCCGCTGAGGGTGGGACTCTGATGAACAGGGCTTGAGATCAGCTTTTCTTGCACATAACCAACCCTGGTTCGATCCCTGGCATCCTCTCAAATTACTCCTAGAGTGCTTAGCCAGAAGTAACCCCTGAGCAGTTCTGGGCGCTGGGCCCAAAATTAAACAAAACAAACAAAGCAACAGTTGTTGATGTGGCTGGCTAGAGATACTGATATCAATATCTCAGGAGGTCGGGTCTTGAAGGAGTGGAATACCCACAAAGAAGGTGGAGTAGAAGTTGGATGACAGGTTTAGCTAATATGGGAGTTTTGCTGTTTTACCCACTCACAGCTTAATCTACTTACATGTTCTTGAGCAAAGGTTCATTCTAATGAGATGCCTCTTCTACATAAACACTGATAGATAGAGGGTGTGGCAATTACAGAAGTCACCTTGATTCTGAATAGCTTCTGACTTATACATCTACTAAGACTTCTATGTTTTCTAGATTGGGCACAGCTCCTCTCTATACCCACTGCACCCAGCGTGGGACAGTTAGAATTTACCAGGAGACTACCACCCTGGCTACGTTGAGACTATAGGAAGATTATAGGAAGGATCATACTAGTTTGCTCTCAAGCAGGCGAGTGTGACCCTTTCAGTATAGGGAGAACAAGATACTCAGAATCACCCTGGTGCAGATAATAAATAAGAAGGACCTTGTGGGTACCATCTAGATTACATGAAGCTCATGAAATTATGATGTATTACTTTATACCATCTCTCTCTCTCTCTCTCTCTCTCTCTCTCTCTCTCTCTCTCTCTCTCTCCAGTGTTTTACATAAGAGATAATCTCAGAAGAAGGGATTAGTCCTTGGCTTAACCTTTGTTTATACTTGTAATAGGGTGTGGCTCCACCCTTCTAAAATCTGTTTAGGGTACTTTGTTGACACGACCCTCCCCTGTCACAGATAGGATTACTTTGGAATATATAAGGGTACTGACTTGAGGCCCCTTCTCTTTTTTTTTTTTTCCTTCTTTGGGTAAGACGCCTCTCGGGTGAGATCTTCTCTCTTTGGTGGCAGACTTAGGCTCTTTTGTATGGTCTAAGTTCTGACCAGAGCTAGAGTTCTTTCATTATATTGGATTGAGGTGGTAGAGCTTTTGCACTTTTTAAAAGCCTTTTTGGAACTGTGCCAGACTCATGAATTTTCATCTATTCCCCTGGCGTCCTTGGAGGTAGAAGAGAACTTCTGTCCTGATAATGTCAGGGACCCCAGCGGCATCCTCGAAAAGTAGAGGACCAAGAAAGATGGGTCTTTGGAGGAACCACTTTTGAAGAATAGCTCTAGTTTAGTAATAATAAGTATATATCTGTCTATATGTTTGTTATCACAGGAAACATCCAGGAACATCAAGTAACTCAAGACATGGGTTCAGGCACCATCCTTAAACTGGTTTACTAAGACAGAGGATGTTGGAAAGAAGAAAGGGAGAATATATTAGAGGAGCTACAGGAGACTTCCTAATACTGAAAGGGGAGGCCTACTTAAAGGACATTTCCTTAGGAAGTAAACAGTCTGAGAAAAAGCCTTTAGATCCTAATCTGGAACCAGGTTCTTTTGACCCACACAGGAAGAATTTGTGGCTAGTAAAGAGGTAGCAGAGCCCTGGTAATGTATACTGGCAAAATACTGGAAGGAAATAAGCCCAAAGGCATGACGGTCTATGAAGTCCAAGCTGAAAGGAACAGGTAAAACCACTGAGATAAAGATTTCCAGACCCAGAGCAGGACTGGAACAAAGGCCTCAAATGTATATCAGAAGATTATCATTAGCTCCAGGCTCTCCCCTTGGCAACCATCCTAGCAATACATTTTGGGGCAATTTGGGAAAACTATATAAACTAACTTGGCAAAGAAAAGGCAGCTCTTTTGTCTTTTGTCTGTATCTCTGTATAAGATACATATTTTCTTTATTTAGGCACATTTACTCACATCTACCTGATAATTATACTTTATTTATAGCATGCATTTTCTACCTTAGAAATTTACTGCAGTGTAAATACACACACTTGGGACATGTACTTGGCTTTTTCCAACTATAGATAAGTCCACGTTCTCTACTAAGCATGTATTTCTTTTCTCTCTCGACTCCCTTCATTTCCAGTAAGCTTGTTTTTACTTCATTATTCCTCTCATCCTGGAAATTATATTTTTTCTTTCCTTTTTCTAAAGAAAGGTGAAGAAGCCAGAAAACCTGGGGAAAAGATTAGGACTGACTTTCCTTTTTCTGAGTTTCATAGCTCCCTAAAAAGTCAGGTGGCAGGATCTCCTACATGGAGCAGAACAAATAGATTCCAGGTGTGGCTAAATGACCACTTTGTGGGGCTGGTGAGACATAAGGTTTGTACCCTGAAGAAGGTTATCACAGTCTCTCATCAGCCCTAAACTTTCCAAGTACTTCCCCTATTGTATTAAGTAGTATATTCCCTTCTCTTGTTGCCATCCTACCCACTTCATGAAAGTCACGAAGGAAACCTATTTCCTGGGTAAGCGCCACTTTTTCCCACCCACAAAAAATCCAAGTTCCAGGTATAAAACAAAGAATAGAAAAAAGTTTATCAGAAAATAGGAGACTAAGAATCAGAGTATAAATATATATTCTATGATCATAGCATATATACTAAGAATTAGTATAGATAAAATATCTATACTCAGATAACTAAGAATCTGAGTATTGATATAATCGATAGTAGAACAGTGTCTAAGTAAGATAGTTTGTTAGAAGGAAGATTATATTCTTGGCCAGAGTAAGACGTAATTGATACTGAGAACAGCATCATTTGATGTGAGTTTCTATTTTATACAGGAATAGGGCAAACTAAGGGTGAAATATTTATGATATTTTGAGGAACAGGAAGGACTTTGGGGTAGTGATTTTCAGGAATCAAAGTGTCAGCAAATTCAAACCATATTTGGTCACCTCCAGGGGTTGCATTGACAATAATAAGGGTGTGGGTATCTTTTATGTCACTGTGTTATAATTAGTGTATAATAAAGTTAGAAATGATCCAATTGAACCATGACTGCTTTGACTCTCGATCTTGAATTATTTTGATTCAACTAATCTTAGCCTCTAGAGGGTCTCAGATCTGATCTCATCTTTTGAGGTACTCAGCATCTGTAACAAATTGATTCCTTTGGGGTAACCAGTTTTATTGTGGAGAAGAAAGGAAGTTGGAACTAACAGTTTTATAGAAGAGATTGTGGCTCCAGTTCTGTTACAGATATACTGAGTTGGCAGTTGTTATTGAGTATTGGAGAGGTTAGTTGGGGATGTTCAGTTAACAATTCTGCTGAGGTTGGCATTTCTGCTGGAGATGAGAGATTGGGGACTTTCCTTACTCAAAGTTTGTTGCCTTTTAAAAAAATTGAGTGGACATACAATAGGCCTGGTGTGTCTCACCAGGAGACAGTTATAAACTTGTTTATGATTGAGTTTCAGACATAAAATTTTACAACACCCACGCCTTCTTCACCAGTGTACAATTCCTTCTACCAAGGACCCCAGTTTCTCTCCTGCTACTCACCCCACAACCTTTCTTGTGGCAGACTCTCTCTCTCTCTCTCTTTCTCTCTCTCTCTCTCTCTCTCTCTCTCTCCCCACCTATTTTTCCTCTTAGGCATTGTGATTTTCAATATTGATACTGTCAGACTGATAGGGTATCGTGCATCCCTGTACCTCATTTCTGCCTCTTTTAGCAGATTAAGTTCTCTCTGAAATTTATCAGGCACTGCTCCTTCAGGCTTTTACTACTGCCGTATTAAGGGCTCTTTTGGGGTCAGGAAAATAAACATTTCTGTTACTGGTTTTGGCATATCGAACACGCATCGGACAGCTTGCCAGGCTCTGCCATGCGGGCGCTATATTCTCATTACTTTGTGGGGCTCTCTCAGAGGGGTGGGTAGAATATTCAATGTAATTTGGAGGTAAATTGGCGTGGCCGCACAGCAGCCGCCACGCAATGGGGAAAGCTGGTTTCTGCTCTGCCAGGTGTACAGACCCTGAAGAACCTGTTCAAGACCCTGAAGGAATGGTTTGAGGCTCTTCATATTCCTGAATCAACCAGATGCCACTGGGCTACATTGGCACGTGATAGGGTCCAATGGAAATGTTACTGGCGCCCACTCAGCAAATCTATGAATAACGGGATTCAAGTGATCAAGTGATCAAGTGAAGTTCTCTCTGCCCTAGATGCCATTTTTCCTGTCCTTGTCACTACTGTGGGTAGCTTTGTAATGTCATTGTAAGATAGATGTTTGCATAAAAGCAATGCTTTTCATCTATCTCTTCTTGCTCATGCAGTGGAATTTCTACTTAGCTTTGGGACCAACATAAATTTTTGTTAACAAGGCTGCCATTAGGCAAAGGTGTTTGGTTCTGGACAATGGACAATTTGTAATGCAAAGGGAATAATTCAACCTTGGGCAAAGAATAAAGATTTAGGAGTAAGTGTTTTTTTCCTAATGTCATTCCCTTATTCACTCTCTGACTCCCTCTTCTATTTTCCTGGATTTCTGCCTCTACCTCTGTCTCTCTCACACATATCAACAAATCTGTCATTACCACAGCTACGGAGCTTATACACTTATACCGTATTTGAAGAAGCCATTTTGAAGCTAAAATGTCATGACAACTTTTTCCATTTCTCTTGACTATTCAAAAGCCAGACTCTGTGCTTCATTAGGGGCTCCTGCTCTCGTTGCATGGTGCCTGGATGCTGGACCCTTGGATACAATTAGATGTTTGCTTATTTTTTTCATCTTACTTCCCTGTCAAAGATTACTCCTAAAATTGCTTTCATTATACTTTTGAAAATATCATCTGTCTTCTCAAGGTTTTTCTCCCCCTCCCCTTTTCCCCTTTTGGGTAGATTCCATTCTCTCTTCTCTCTCTCTCTCTCTCTCTCTCTCTCTCTCTTTCTCTCTCTTCTCCACTGTTCTCTTGAACTTCTTCAAGTGCAGAAAGACAGCATACGACCCTTTATTTTCTGCAGTACTGCTGCACAAATGTTGGTGGAGCTTGTCACTATTAACCTTGGGCTTTTTGTTGCAGTGATTAAAGCTCCTTTATTGGTACATCTAGCATGACAGCGAAATAATTCAACACATCCTTGTCTCTGTAGAGTTCATTGCTTCTACCCTTCTGTCTGCAGTATGGCTTATGAGGTTTTCCTTTTTATCCTTGCAGCACTTTAAAGAGATGTCCTTGGGGGGTTTGTATTTTGTGTAGATGTACTTTTTTCTTATTTGGGGTGTTCTTTTTACTCCTTCCTTATAAATATCTAGTGATCTACTTACTATCATGTTGGATCTACCGAATGCTCACAATGGTTCTAGATGCATTGCTAAATTGCTCCTTTAGGTACTGAAATATTTGAAATATTTAACATAATATTTTGGAAATAAAACTTAGGAAATAAAACTTTTTGGAAATAAAAATGTGGCAGTTTTCTGGGTGACCACTGTTATATTTTCTTTGATTATTTCCATGGGAGACTTCCCTTTTTAAAATATTAAAAATATCCTTAAATACCAGTAAGCTCAATTATTTCATGTCCTTTAATGTATTATTTAATTTACATGTACAACATGCTTTTTATGGAATATTTTTACATTTAATTATTGAAGATTAAAAAGTACACACATTAACCTTTGTATCCTGCCTGCTTCCTTATTTTCTGATTTTAAGTGTTAGAATATTCACAGATCAATGACTTACATTGATAAGATATAGCAAAAGACACATTTCTTTACATGCTTTAAACAAAGTCAATGTCATTAATATTTGTGGACAAATGACTATCCAGAAGTCATGAAGGCTAATCAACATCATTTACTCATCACATTTTTCTAGAGTGACTCTTAATCTTAGTATTTGTTGCAGAAGATATCAGCCACAAAATTCACAATAAAACTTCCATATTTATCTGATTGCATAGCAAGCAGGAGAAGACTTACCAACAGTGGCTGGGGGCCTTCACATTTAGTTCCTTATTATAAAAATGGCTGACTTTCTTTGGTATGTTAAAACAGTTGACACCACCTCCAGGATTTGCTTCATGGTCTGCTGGGGAGAAATGGTCATGGTAATGCTTAGCTGGCAAAGAGGATCTATTGAAATATTTGACAGAGAGATGGCAAAGTAGACATAGTAATCGTAAGTTACCAGCCTTTAAAAAGGTTTAGAGCATTTATTGGCAGCATTCTATAAAGGTTGCAGTAGTTGTCTAGGAAGAGATTCAGGGTTTGTAAAGATAGTGGAAGGTCAGGGGAAAGGAAGATATAAAATATTCCTCGTTTAAGTTAAAATTAAATCAGGTTATCTTCAAGAGATAACCTGAAGATAAGTTATCTTCAGGAGAAATAATGTAAAGTTTCTGAAGATATAAAATGAAATTCTGTTATAATATAAGAATTGATCCCTTATCATCTGCCATCTGCTTAGAGCTGGGAGCATGTTGGGGGAGCTGAAGTCATAGCCGTGCCCTATTCTCTTTATGTCAGGGGAAAATGTAAAATCATGAATTAAAGGCAAATCACTATTGTACCTTAAAAAATTACACATTAAATTGTTGGCATCTAATTTCAGGAACCTAATTTTTATTAAATTTATTTAAGGTCTTAAAAATCGATGCCAGTATAAAATAATTCTTTTCTCTTGAATTCTTATACTTACTTCCTGCATTTAGTCACTTTATTAGGAGCTGAATTAAAATCTTGTCCACGCCTTTGTATTAGCTTCCCTTTCCTCTTTCTATTTTAGCCAACTTCCTCATTAATTACCAAAATTATGAATACTATTTAGTCCTTTTCAAGATGTCTCATTTTCTTCCTTTAATTTCACTGTATACTGCCATTATAATAGGTGATTGGAGATTTTTCCTACTTGGTTATTTCATTTTGTATTTTTCATCCCAGACCAAAAGGCAAGCATATAAAATGAGTGTTAAGTGAAAACTATCCTCTCTATGTTATTCTCTGGCTCAAGAATTTATCTAAGTTCTCTATTACATTTCAGGCCTAATGTCAAGTCCCTTCTACTTCTCCCCAAATGACCCTAGTTCAATTACTATCCTTTCACACTCTAACTGCTAGGGTCATGTGCACTATATACTTAAATTGACTTTAGTATGTGTCATACCAACTATTTTTTTCTTGGAAGAAAATTCCATTTTCCACACAAACTTCATATTTTCCTGTGTAACAAAGGGGATATTAAAACCCAACTCTTTCTTGGCATTATTCTTGATTACTCTAGAGCTGCACCTCTGAAACTCTGGGGATTTAATTGTCCAAGATATTAAAATCATAACACAGAATTTTTCATGTTTATGAAATAGATTAGATAGCTGATCCTCCCCTCCATATTTTAAATCTCTTATGGTAATTCAACCATTGGTGTTATCAGATGAGTATCTTCCTCTCTATGATTATGTTTATATTCTATTAGGAGGATTCATGTAAATTCTGCTGAATTGGGGCTCCAATGAAAATGTGGATGGCATTGGGACTGATTCAGCCAGGACAAGACACCTACTGTGCAATACCCAGTGCAGGGCACTCTTTTAAAATGATTCAAGAATTGTAAGGCAGTGACAGCAGAGCATTACATATGTACAAAGTCCTATGAGCTGCACAAGCCACATAACCGTGAAGTCAGTCCTTTCTCAGGTTTGAGTGTGGTTAACTATTTTGTTATTAATATAATTTATCTTCTTCATGTTCCATAGATGTTACATTAAATACATCCATTTCACTAGGTTCTTAAATCCAGAACTTTGAGCTACTAAACCACCTAAAAGCATAGTATCTCTTTTTGTTTTTGTATACTAGGAGGTACTTGGGAGATCATGTAGGGCATCTGGATCTATTAAGAAAAGAAGTGGAGGGGCAGAGAGATAGTTCAGTATTCAAGAACTTTTTAGTAAAGTCCCTTTGAACACCACGGAGTGTGGTTCTAGAGGCCATTGATTGCTTCTGAGCAGTACTGTGCCTAAACCTCTGAGCTCCTTCCTACCCTCCACTGAACAGATGTTGAATTCAGAAGTGAAGACCAAAGACTTGGATGAGCTATCAGTCAAATGGGTTGGATGATCTTGAAAGGCCAAGGTTGGAAGATCTGTGACAACAAAATCATGCTGCTGTAGTTTTAGTTATTGAGGGGGAAGAAGAGAATAAGTGAAAGGGGCATACGTGGGGTACACTCACTCAGGAATACACATTTGTAAGGTGTTTTCATTCCCTTGGAGCCCACCTTAGAATTCATTTTGGAGACTAATAACTCATTCTCATCTGTTCAGGTCTAACAATTGTTCCTCTAGCATCAACATTCAAAGGAGTCACCAAACCCACTCAGCTGTACAGAATCGGAGAGTCCCAGTTCTCTATCAGCACTTTCTGCCTCTCCCAGATCAGTGACAGTTATAGCCACACTTCTGGAGTTCATGTTTCTCTTTTGATGACTGCTTCTCTGCTATGTGGGTTTGAGTTTTGCTGCTCAAACTCTGAGGGTTTGAGTTTTGCTGCTCCTCATGCCAGTATTTCCTCATGGTCATTAGCACTGGGAACAGAGTCTCCAACTTCAGTATCCACTCTGCAGGCATTTGTTTAGAAATAGTAACTGTCTTCATGCTGGGACTTCAGGGCTCTCACCAGTCTAGGACCCGGCCTATGCTCACTGGGGTTGGTGTGCTACAAATGCTACTGTGCTCACTAGTGACTCTCAGAGGGACAGATTTGTCCTAATTGATCCTGGGACTCTTGTTTGCCTCCGTTTCTCTGGCACTCAGGAGTTAGTAGGATTTGAGAAGTACTAGAATTGTTTCTTTCTCCCCTTTCAAATAGCTCTTGTTGCTTTTTCTCAGGTTCTTTCCATGTCCCTGATCAGAGTGAGAAGGATGTTCTGGCTCTAGCTCCCATGTACTGCCTGTGCAATTGGAAATTCTCCCTCAGTCTCTAAGATTTTCCCTTAATCTCCTGAGGTCACTTAACCCAGAACATCAACACCAAAGTGCAGATGACCATGTAGATAACTTTAATGATAGAAATTGCAGTGATTTCTGCATGGGCAGATTTTGACATTCTGGTCTTAGGGCGTTTTCTACTGGGGCTAGCCATAGGCTAAATTAACTCTGTGGGGAACTGTGATACTACAGTTAAAGATGGTTCTGAATGCATTGGAACAATGCTGTTATCTTATTTTCAAGACAATTTAGAACTTTTTTTTTTTGCATTTGTGCTCTGAAACCCATGGTTGCTGACTATGGCCAATTATGCTAAGTGCCTCAGATCACAGAGAGAGAAGGGAGAATTGTGGAACTTTACTAGGGACAGATCTATAATTCAATTTCCCTGGATTGTGCTGGAGAACATCCAGGCAGTTTTGAATATTCTTCTAAAACTTTTGGGAGAAGGTCATCATCATTGAACCTTTTATGTTGACCTATTTCCAGGATAAACTTGAGCAAATTGATTTTCTTCTCTTCAAAGTGTAGGTGAAAATTCTTTTCCTCATGTTTTTAGATAGTCAACTCTCTTAGAATTATGTAACACTTATCACACTTTATTTTACCCTTATTTCATTTATATCTCTAGTTCAATGAAAGCTGCATGAAGGCATGCATCATATCAGTCTTTTACTCCTCCTGCATCGTGAACACTTAGCAGAATCCTTGGCAAACGGGTGAAAATAGATGCTTTTTACTTGATAAGGTCATGCTGCAAAGTCTGGCATCCAGACAGGATGAAACACGTCTAAAGGACTGGAGGGACAGATCTTCCTTATTTACTTGGGAAATAAGAAAACTTTTTGGCAGGTACACAATTCAAGGAAAGTGAACACCAAGACATAAACTGTCCCAAAACAACAACAGACTAATGAGTTCAGGGAAGGGGATTTATTGATGGGGGGTTGCCTTTCTGGTAGCACCCAAATGCAGCCTCCTTCAGCTGAGCGCTGGGGTGAGAAAGCGCCAAATTGACCTGAGTAAACACTCGAGGAATTATAAATAATTCCAGTTGTATTGATGCCAAAAAGTTTTTACAGTGACAGCAAATAGTGTTGGAGTCACTGTGGGGATGGCAGATGTCCCTTCTGTGACACAGCCTGATTAACATGTTCACACTGTCAGCACCTGGGTGGTAAGCCACAGCTTGGGTGTCAAGGGCACCAGCAGGAGTAGCTCTTCCCTTGGTACACAGAGTAGCAGAGGCACTCACAATAGCCCAATTTTAGGACAGGCTGCAGGTTTCAGGAGAGGAAATAGAGGAAGACCCAGAATGCTCCACCTCAGCCATGAAGGACAGGTTCCACAGCAATGGGCTTGCTCAGAAAAGTTGGTGGAGAACTTGAAGAGCACTGGAAGAGAGAGCGAGAACTGTGATTTCAGCAGCTACCTCACTCTCTTTCCACCTACTACTCTTCACAACTCTCCCTACTACTACTCTCCCTTTCCTTTGGATTTATTGTCCTGGAAAACATGACTAACCACGAAGGAACAAAGTGCTTAGGGATGGAAGTAATTCCCCTGAGAATTTCAACTCGGGGAGTTTTGCACTCCAGTCTGGGGACCCATAATGCCTTGAGATGAGGGTACCTGAGCTCTTCACTACAGGAAGATACACTGTTTATTGGAAAAACTTAAATTCTCAGTGTAGGGTTTTATAGCAGTACTAATGAGATTCTGCTGTCCAGCTCCCTGCTGAGCTGGAGGGAACTAGAGCAGCTTTGCTGGGGAGGCTCCAGACACCACAGAGAAAAGAACAGAGTATTGGGATTCCACATTCTAGCAGAGGAAGTATTTCTACTAATAATCTTTCAGAATCTTAATTTCCCAATTTCTCTTCTGCTTAAATGAACGTGTGCTGCTTATTTGGGTTCTGATATGTCAAGAAGCCATCCATTCCTGCCACAATATAGAACTGAGGCCAGGAGGCTTCCCTCCTGTTCCCTAAACTGGCAGTTCTTTTTAAAACCTGAATGATCTGTTTACAGCTTTTCATTTGATATTCTCAGAGCCAACCCCTTAGCCTCATGCACATCCAATTTCATTCTCATTGACTCTCATAGACTCAACTTGCAGAGTGGGTTGACTTCTCCCATCAGTCTCTCTCTTGGGCATGTTAACTGGAAAAAGTCTATAAATGCTCCCACCCTGAGAAATTGGTCAGGTGTGCTGTATTCACCCAGCCTGTCAAACCCTGTCAGAGTTAGCAAATAAGAAACTGTAGATACACTTAACTTTAAGTTAAGGCAAACAACTGCACATTCCCTGACTCTGTCAGCTCTGAATATTTCCAGAAATAAAAAAGAAAAGAATTGTCTTGAAATTTGGCAGGGCAAGAAAGGAAACACACTGGCTCGCTCCTGCTATCCCTCCCTCCCCCTTTTCTTGGGGATTTAACATGCTCTGCCTACAAGTGATGCATTTTTAAGAATGAATTACTTTCTGTTTCTGGCATAAGGTTTCTTCTTATGGATTTTTTCCTATCAGAAAGTGAAATAAAACTTCTTCAAGGAACTCATAATTATTACCTAGTACAGGTATTATCTTAAATTTCAAAAGTTTGCCTATTGTCAAATTTTTAAAAAAAAGAAATGCTTATCTTAGTACCTGATTTTGAAAATGGGAAGACATCTGACAAGCACTTTGGCATTTAAGGCCAAGGCAAAAACTGAAAGTATCTTCTATGTCTGTTTTGTGGTAACTAGTTCCACATAAATTGTTGGCAATTTATGTTGTTTATGTCATTTTGTCTTACAAGAGCTGCCTTAGACCTGCCAAGGTTAACTCTCAGACAACAGAGCAAACCTCCATATGGTTATACATATTGAGATTTTAGATCCCCTGCTGAAGCTGGTTGCCTCTTCTTCAATCCCCATTTTTTTCTCTTCAGTGTGTTTTACTTTGAATCTGACAGCATGTGAATTAAAAGGATGTGATAGGAGGTTCAGGAAGCTCAGAGACAGTGAAAGTTTTTTTTTTCTATCAGCCATTGTATTGCAGTCCAAGGATCAAACTATGGTTTTCTATGTCTGATTTTGGTATAAAACCAAACAATTCATATTTCAATTGCTTCCAAATAATGCAGCCTTACCCAGAAGGTGTGTATGAGTGTTTATGGGTATGTGTGTATATGTGAGTGTGGTTTAGTTCTTGGAATTTTATACTCTTCTCCTTTTAGAAAATATAGGAATTTCTAATGAAATTGCTTGATGCTAGTAGGGAGCAATATATTCCAGCTAATTAGAAAGATTGACACTGCTAAAGTTGGATCAGATATCAGTTGAGATTAGAACACACCTTTAAAATGTTAAAGTGACTCTGGCATTTTGATTAGACTGTCAAGGGTATGCCAAAATAATAAGTATAAAATTAGCAGAAATAATGAAGTGCAGAGTACTCTGTATCAACTCACAGTCTAAAGTCCTGCCATATTGGGGAAAAGGTACAGCAATTTTCCTCAATAGCTATGAGTTTTAGATGCCAGGAGTATGGATAAATTACCAAGATATGGAATTTTAATAGGTGGTTTCTAAAACTGGGCTCTTATTTTTTCTTCTAACTATATACATTTTTAGTCATAGGTATGGGTGAATACTGCTAGTCACCTAGTAAAAATTTACAAATTAAATATGCTCAGGTAGACTAGAAATTTATTTCTTGTTCCCCAAACATTAGACTGACCCTGACTGTGGTTTTGTTCTCTCCTAAGAAGTAATAACTTGGAACCAATGGCCTATCTAGAGCTAAGGTCCAGGTAATTTCAGTTTGAAGAGCCCATAGATGATTCTAGTTTTAGTTCTTGATAGCTAATGAAAATGCCAAGAACATGTTCAGGGAAATTTTTGTGTGACTTTTTTGAAGTTGTCTTACCATGTGTGAATTATTTTATTATCAATTATTCTAATTCATTTTTCCAGTATAACCACCAACAGGACAATACTAAGTACAGGGTGTTTTATATTAAAAAATATAGTAACACACTATGATCATTATAGGTGCATTGTAATCCTTAGTAACAAAACTCAAATCAACATTATGGATGATTATTTGCTACAGATATGGTCATATTTTCATTATATTTCATAATATTAGGCGAAAGTTGAGTTTTATATGTGTTGAGTTTTATATGATACCACTGGGTAGTATCAAGTATTATTTCGAGTTTATTCAGACTTTATACAAATTGTATTGTTGGGTGGATAAAAGTTCCAAGATTGTACTGGTGATGACTTTAGTTTTGAAATAGTTTTTGCACTGCTACTGAATCTATATTTTTTGGAGTGATATTTGTTGGTACAAAATTTTCGAACATTTCATAAGCCCTAGATCTCTAATTTTGCACTATTTTTTTTCTAAAAAAATTTTGCACTATTTTTCCTGGTTGGCACTTATAAGGCCTTTTAGAATGCAATAATAATTATATCAGTTAGACCTAGTAATGATCCCCATAAGCAGAATATTTATTATGTACATTCCAGCTGTCTAGAGATAAGAGATGTTCTTTGATTCAATACCTTATAACATCTATTTTTTCAGAAATCATTTATTTTTATAGTTTTAATCATCTAATAGAAGCTTTAAAAGAAACCTGCCTAGAATAATTGATCTTTGAGACAGAGAGAGTTAAATATAACTTAGGCAGTCATTCAATAGCCTCTTTAAATTTTATTTATAGGCCATATCAGTAGAATGCTCTCTGCTCAAATTGTTTTGCCATGCTCTTCCCTTTATTTGCATTTTTAACCTAAAATGTTTGCCTTCCATCTTAAGCTTCAAAATCATCCTGATGTAAGAAGGAACCAATGTTGAAATTTTTTTGCCATATATTTTGTAAATGTGTCCTTTACAGTGCAATATTAAAATATCATAAATATTCCCAAGACAAAGGCTTCTTAGGAACCGATGAACAACTTTTTTTTTCTTTCTGTGAAACTATAACTCTTAAATACATTTTAATAAAATCTTTGGCTTCTAGGATGTTTAAGTTTTAGCATATCCTCACAGCTTTTTTAAAAATTATGTTCTTCATCATTATTATTGTCTTTATTTTTACATTGTTCCAATTTTTGATTTAATCACTTGCATCACTTGTCTTCCCATTGATCATCGATTTGCTCCAGCGGGCACCAGTAACATCTCCATATGTCCTGTCACATGCCAGTAGAGCCCAAGGGCATCTGCTTGCTCGAGGAACATAAAGAGCCTCAAACCATTCCATCAGGTCATGGGAATGAGGTCTACAATTGTTACTGGTATTTGGCATATCAAATATGACACAGGTAGTTTGCCAAGCTCTGCCGTGTAGAGATTTAATATTTTCATTAATTGAGACATTGAGTATGTAACTTTTTGTTCACACTTTATTGTTATTCATTTATTCACCAAATGTTTTATGCATTCCCATATATTCCAAGAATAGCATTTGGTTTGTGGTGGGGAGGCGTGAGAGAATAGAACATGAAAGAGCGTTCTTCTGCCTTTAATATTTAAGGAGTATTTAGTTTTTACTTTCGTTATGAATGTCTCAGAACATTCTGAAAGTATTTAAGTGTAAATTTGTACCCCATCTTCGTAGTTTATTATGACTTCTCCTTCTTCAGCTCCTATCAAAAATCTGACCAGATAGATTTCAGAGTCTTCAGAGTGTTCTGATGATGGCTTTTGAACATGTACTCCCAGGTCCTGCTGTTTTCATTCATTTTCCCTTCCGTGTTTTCTTTTTTCATATTTTCTTCCAGTGCCTCCTGAAATCTCTCCCTACTTGTGATGCTCTTTCCTAAGCTGCTGTGACTTTCTGCTTGATGCTGCCTCCCTTGCCAAATGTTTTGCACTATTTTCCTGAACCAAACTTTTCTCCAAAACAGGTGGAGTCTCTTTTCCTCTATTTCCTTCTGAGTTCATTTTTCCATTAAAACTCCCCAAATTCTTTTCTTACTTTTCAATGTTGCACATAGATTCTCAAAGAACTATCTTGTTTGTTTTTCCAACTTCCAGGTCTGACTTGAATCCTTGCTTTTGGCTATCCAAATCCCCCATAGAGCCGAGTTCATAGTAGATTTATAGTTTATGCTGATGTATTCACTAGGATTATCTGTCAAATGAATGTAAGCTGATATGGGATTTCATAACTTTTCTTTTGTTTTTGTCTAAAAGTCTTTTCTACTGGCCTTAGTCCCATTGGTCAGTGCTTGAAATATTTTGTATGGTGACTTTTTTCAAAAACAGTTCCTGAAACTATAGAAGAAAATTTTGTTTAATGATTTATGATTTAGTTACTTATGAAGAAAGCACACGTAATTATTTTTTTCCAAAGCCCTTATTCACTTTTATTGTACATCTGGAAGACAAATTCTGATTTTTAATGATTAGCTGACTTTTAAGGAATCTGTTGTGTTTTATGAGAATTATCATGACACCATGAGAAAAGGTATCGAATCATAATGCTCTCTATAATAAACAGTCAATGGGGCAGTTAATTACCTATAAACAAGTTGAGAGGGCTTGAGATATTTGCATTTTAGTACAGAAAGTTAAACCTTATGCCAGAAAAGGAGAAAATATCAACCTTGACAATGAATAGAGAAAACTTATTTTACAGTGATTGATGGAGGACTTTCTTTTTATCCTTTGATTGTATTTTTGGTAATTATGTTAGTACTACTTGAAGATTTTCTGGAAAATTTTTCTGAAATATTTATTAATAAATAAATATTTATTTATAAATAAACTAGACTTCTAATTTTGTAGACTGAACAGAACACTATGTTGCTGAACATGAAAGAGAAATCTTGAGAGGTGGATAGGTCTTAGACATGGAAGAAATTATAATGACCCTCCTAAGATATGATTTAGTATAGAATATTGCAGAAATCCCTAAGATTTTGAAAGAATTATTAAAAAATAAACACAAAA
>JAJIBD010016225.1:0-28758 GCA_021461705.1 Cryptotis parvus | reverse complement strand
GTCATGGTGCGATCCTAAGCAGAATCAATGGAACATTATGTAGACCCTCCAGGACATACCATACCTTTAATAAAAAGTTACATAGTTATACAACACATGATTTATACACAAAATATGATAAAAATGCAGGATGTACAACAAATGCAATGATCTATGTACACGCACATTATATGAATTTTTGGCAAAGGTTCAGAGTGGGCGCCAATTGTTTTTATCCCAAAGCTGCTGAATAATTAAAGATTAATTTAAACTTATCCCCAAGCAACAAAGTTTATTTCATTGAAGAGCATACTTTTGGGATTGGCATGGTTAAGTTTGCTGAAAAGGTCTCACCGCTCCCGATGAACAGATCTAGCAGCTGTTCCTTGGAGAAATCAGCATCCACTTCAACTCTCACTATTTCACAGGCGCATCCTGCAGCCATTTGTCTGTGCTGTGGTAAGAAGAGTGGATTAGTTCTATCCATTTACAAAATTTCAAAGGATAGAAGAGGGCACACAAACAAAGGCTACCTTCATGCAGAGGGCAAGCTGATGTGCTGTGTAGTCTTGCAGGCTTCCTTCTGGGCCATGAAAAATGACATTGTGATACTGCTCAACCTAGCAATAAACCCAGAAGAGACAAGGTTAGTAAACCAACATGAGGTGACAAATGTTGAGCCCTGAGGTAAACAAGTACAAAATCCCTTTCTGATCATCATTTGCCTTTCAAAATATTTTAGGGATTAATTTGATTCTTTGGGCACTTGAAGTCTTTTCTTTTAATGTGTAGTCCATCTCTTGCAGATGTTCTGTAATATTTTGAGGGAACACGGTGGTTTGTGCAACACCCAGTGGTGTTCGGAATTTACTCCTGGCTCTGTGCTCAGGGATCACTCCTTACAGGACTCAGGGACAATATATGGTGCTGGGCACTGAACCTCAGTGGCTGCATTAGTCTATCCACTGTACAATCCCTACAGTCCTTTTCTTTGATTAAACATCATTATAGATACTTAAGTGTGAGTTTTCACACTATCTATTTCACTTTAATAAATAAAAGGAAAATCACCATTAATGAAAATAACTAGAAACAGCCAGTTAGTATTGATAACTTTCCTTCTAGCTTTTACTCTGAATCATCAATGTGGGTATGTGTTTTATATAATTTAAAAAGAAAGCAGGACCAGAGATATAGTACAGCAGGAAGTGCTATTATCTTATAAGCAGCAGACTCATGTCCTTGGCATGTCATATGATTCCATCAAGCCCACCAGGAGTGATACCTGAGAGCAGGGAAAGAGCAGTCCCTGATCACTGTCGGGCGTGGCCCCAAAAACCAAAAAAATGAAAATAGATGGAGACACAAGTGCAATTTTTTTATAGCTGTTGTATATCAGAGAGCATCTTTGTATTGACACTTCACAAAAAAGACAACTTGTGAAGTATACAATTCTTATACTAAGGTATATGTTAAAACTGTTACTTCAATAAAAACTATAAGGTATATGCTGCTCATTATGTAGACCCTCCAGGACATACCATACCTTTAGTAAAAGTTACATAGTTATACATGATTTATACACAAAATATGATAAAAATGCAGGACGGACAACAAATGCAATGATATACTTGTTTCTATTCTGAATTCCAGTGTTTCAAAGCAATCTGGATAGAAACTGAACCACTTACTCTGTGTAAAGGAAAATCAGCTAGTTGATGTCTAAATGCAGTGCAAGTATGAGACTTGTCCTCAGACACCACTGTGTCACCACTGCCCTCCAAAAATCAAACCCAGCTATTTTCTAGGAGTGTCCCAAGCAGTGCTCAGATGGCTTAGGAACCCATCTGCAATTGTTGTAAAACATGACTGGCAGGTCAATGCAAAGGCCAGAGTACAAGCTACCACTCATATCCTGGGTGCTGGGGATTGCCCCGCAATCCTGGGGTGTCACGGCACATCAAGAGCCACCAAAGGCAGTGCTGCTGAGGAGCCTTCAGAGGGGTGCTCCTGGGGGATACTTAGGGGAGCATGTGGTGCTAGAGACCAAATCCTACCTAAACGCTGTACTATTTCCCTGGCCCAGTTGTTTATACACACTTTTTCTGGCCTGACAGGGGTAGAGAGAGAATATTGTGGCACTTCAAAAAAAACGTAGAGGATGCAATGAATGAGATGGTGTACAGCAGGGACAGACATAGACCTCTCTCCCCAAAACTGTGAGGTCTCGCCTTAGCAGCTGGTCCAGAGCTCCTCTAGGTCCTTCTGTAAGATGAGAGGATATAAGGATGATTTTATTACCAGTATAAGTTCTGCTCTTTTTTTTTTCTCTTGAGGTCTGAGTGTCATGACTACGAGGGTCAGAATGGATAAAAGTGATTTCCATCCTAATTTCATGTTAAGTCCCAAGAAATTCCATGAACCTAACTTTTTTTTTGAGGGGAGAGGATTTGGGGTCACTCCCAGCTATGCTCAGGGCTTACTCCTGGCTTTGTGCTAAAGGATCACTCCTGGCAGTGCTCAGGGGACCATATGCAGTTCCAGGGATCGTGATGGTTCTGCTAACTGAGAGAAAGCACACACACTCTTATTTCCTCAAGGAAGTAGAACAATTGTCTAGCTTCTTGTTAAATAAATATTCCGGTTCTATTTTTCTGTTAGTTTAAATGATGGCTTTTCAGAAGTATTTTTGTGTGCCAAATCCTCCTAGCCAGGAGCCATTTTAAACTTGGAAGTCTTGAACTTTCCAAATTGATCCTAAACTGTTAAAAATTATTGGGTAGAAATTCTCTCACATAAAATAGACTCACACCAGTGAATGAAGGAATAGAAATCAAAAGTTTGCTATTATACCTTTGAGATTTTCAAGCAAAATTGCTATTTAATATTGTCTCACTTCTGAAACAAGAGAGCACCCTTCATAAAAGTCATCCCAGTAAAGTATCCATACTGCCTCAAGATTGACTCTGAAATCATATACCAGCCAGAGATCCAACTTCATAGATAAGCTGCCTTCAATTTCAATGCTTCATTTGCTTTCAGACTGTCAGTTCTCAGTAGATGTGTGCAGGAAGCATCCAGTTTAAATTTTCATTGAAAATGCCAGTTACCAGCAGTTGTGCATTTTGTATTTACTTAATCTAATACCTTTTCCATAGTGAGATGAAATATAAATGAGGTATGTGTGCATATATATCAGGGAAATGAATGTAAAAAGACTTCTGGATCTTTCACATGTTCAAATGTTGTATTCTAGTAGTAGCTTGACTCTAATTTTCAGGTACTAATTTTTGATTAATGGCATTTTCCTTGCTCTCATCAAAAGAGATATGTGTTTCTAATTTTAAAATCGAACAAAAATTGCTGGAAATTTTACTCAATTTATAAAACTGGACAATATTTACTCTACTATTCTTATAATACATTATTTTAAAAATTTTATTATTATTATTACTATACAAGAGTATGCCGACGGCAGGCCTGGCTGCACTGTTGTATTTGATATATATGCCAATAGCACATTATACCGTCAGAATGGATTGATCCTAATGTCCTACAAGCCAGATGCCTTGGGCCCTCTCTAGCCAGGACAGGGGCATATGGAGATGTTACTGGGGCCCGCCCGAGCAAATCGATGATGAGAAGAAGACAGGGTGATACAGTGATACAGTGGATACAGTGATACTATTATTATTATTATTATTATTATTATTGCTTTTTGGGTCACACCGGCCATGCTCAGGGGGTTACTCCTGGCTCTGAACTCAGGAATTACTCCTGGCGGTGCTCGGGGGACCATATGGGATGCCAGGGATCGAACCCGGCCGGCACAGACCGCCGCGTGCAAGGCAAATGCCCTGACTGGGCTATCGCTCTGGCCCTGAGTTATAATACATTTTTAAAAAGCAATGTCTGGGGCCGGAGCGATAGCCCAGCGGGTAGGGCGTTTGCCTTGCCTGCCGGCCCAGGTTCCATCCCCGGCATCCCATATGGTCCCCAAGCACCGCCAGGAGTGATTCCTGAGTGCAGAGCCAGGAGTAACCCCCTGAGCATTGCTGGGTGTGACCCAAAGAAAGAAAAAAAATCAATGTCTGAGGTAGAAGAATGTACATGCCTCATACTTCCAGCAGAGGGCTCTAAAGATAAGTATTTCCCCCAGGGTGGTTCAGAGAAAATGGAGAATAAATATGTTAATTGTGTTGAAGGGAAATCTCTTCTTTGAAAATGAAAATCACACTCAACTTCTCTAGGTGAATTTTATCCACCAGAATCATCCCCTTTGTGCACATTTACAATGTGGCATTTTATTTGTTTCTAGAACCTCTGGCTCTGGGCACATCTCTTCAACTCCACCATTCTCCCTGCATTAACACATGCCTTAGAGACCTGGGCCCTACGAAAGCAGGATGAGAATGCTATTCGGGTCTCCCCAAAGAGGAATCAAAAGAGCTATGCTTGGAATATCATGCCTCACTCAAGTGAAAGAAGGAATCCGGAGCTCCGACCTCCGTTGCTGTTCCAGAGTCAGAGACGCTGTCTCATTTGCCAAAGCATCGAAAATCAGTTGAGCTGGACATATAATGCGATTTAGAGATGACCACTGGACTAGAGCTGTTACCAACTGGATCCCATGGGATGTCAAAAGATCACGTGGCCACCCTCCTACAGGATGGTCAGACTTCTTCGCCAAGACCCTGAACGAACGGTTTGAAGCTCTTTGTATTCCTGAAGCAACCAGATGTCATTGGGCTACATTGGCACGTGATAGGGTCAAATGGAAATATTACTGGCGCCCGCTAGAGCAAATCGATGAACAACGGGATGTCAAGTGATCAAGCTTATCACTATGTTGGGAGTCATTTCGTGCTGGAGGCCATTTTGCCTAGCACGAACGTCTTCAGGGCCATGTGTCCCGTGCATGCACAGGTGTACCTGCGGATGCGCAGGGATTTTCAAGGCCATGTGTTCCACGCATGCGCAGGGAGTTCCGGGGCATGCGCAGGGGTCCCTGGCGTGGTGTGATTTCGGAGATTTGTCTAATTAGGGCATGTTTCATCAGCTCGCATGCGAGCTCGTACACTTACTCATACGACCTGCGCCGGCCAATGGGAAGTGGACACGCGCGACCTGCACCATTTGCGCCAGCCAATGGGAAATGGACACAACCGACCAGCGCTGTATAAAGGCAGCTTGCGCAGAGGATCGGGGTCCTTTCGCCATTTTAAGTCTCAAATTTCAGGAGCTCCAGTAAAGCGTGTTCTAAGAAGAATCCTGTTGTGGTCTTTCTTCACCACGGGAGGTCGAGGGCGTCCCACATCATTACTGGTAGCAAACCCTTTTATTCCTGTCTTGATACTAAGGAAGCTGTTAGCACATGTCTATTAGTGTCTTATTAGACAAATAAATTCTAGGTTAAATGGAAACAATAACCTCTGAACGCCCACCCTGCTTATGTATTTTTCCTATCCACAGTTACAGTAGAGTGTCGTTTTGAAACAAATTGGCAATTTTTCCACTATAGTCACCAGGCACCTGTGATATTTTTTCCAACTCATGGCATTATTTTAACACAATAACAGTCAGCTTCTATTTGGAGTTTCACTTGTTAAAGTCTGAGGAAAAAGCTGCTAATGTCTAAGGATTTTTTTAAGCAAGGTTAGACTGAAATGCTGTACTCAAAACAGAATTAAAAATAAAAGGTCTTCACTGAATCGATAAAATTGAGAGGCTAAGCTTAATGTGCCATGCTTTACAGCTAGGTCTTTCATGTGGATCTATTCTGAAACTCAATTAAAAACCAACTAATTTGGGGCCAGAGCAATAATTGTGCATAGGTTGTTTGCCTTACATGTGACAGGATAGGGAATGAATGAATAGTAGTTTGTCTCAGATTTCCCCCAACAGAGATCAGTAAGAGTCCCCTCCACCCACCCAGGGTGCTGATGCCCCTCTACCAGGATAAGGTAAACAAGAGGGGGCCTGTGGAATGTGGGGCAGGGCAAGGAAGATGGCTGTGGATGTGGGCAGGGCCAGGAAGTTGACCTGGTGCGAGTTCCGAGATGTGCCAGGCCTGTAGGGGTTCATGGCGGGCATGCCTCGCCTGGATGGAAAAAAGGTCAAGGGAGATGACCCTGTGTACGTGCAGAATGTGCCCTGCTTACTTGCTCATGTGACCGCACACCTATAGGCTAAGGAAAAATATACCTTGAGTGAATAGGCTAAAAATAAAACATTACAAACTAATTGGCTATGTACTGCACAGGCCTGCGGCTATCCCAGGTTCCATCCCCAGCCTTCCATATAACCATAACTCTCCAACCACTGCCAGAGTAATTTCTGGGTGCAGAGCCAGAAATAACCCCTGTGCATGACCAAATGTGACCCCAAGAGCAAAAAATTGACTTGACTTGACATCCTATTATTCGGTTTGCTCAAGCGGGCGCCAGTAATATTTCCATTTGACCCTATCACGTGCCAGTGTAACCCAATGACATCTGGTTGCTTCAGGAATACAAAGAGCCTCAAACTGTTCATTCAGGGTCTTGATGAAGAAGTCTGACCATCCTGTAGGTGGGCAGTCACGAGATCTTTTGACATCTTGTGGGATCCAGTCAGTAACGGCTCTAGTCCAGCGGTCGTCTCCAAATTGCGCAAAAAAATAGTAAAAACAAAACCTCCTAATCATGAGTTAATAGTCACTGACAGTTTATGTCAATTCATATAAAATCTCTCTAATCAATAGTGGCAAATCCAGCATCAGTGATACAAAGACTGGAGTACTTCATGTTAAGGAGGGTTTTAACCATTTGCTATGGTACTCTTTATAGAATTGATCTAGAGACCATAGAAATTAAAGAACTATCATTTATATGCTGCAAGAAGCACAGACATTGAATCACTTTAAAATAAGCTGATTAGTAGTATTATAAAAGCCAACATCAGACTTGGCTACTAATTCCAAATAAAGACATGCCCTCATTTATTAACACACATGTATAAATACTTAGGTATTGTGGCTTTTAAACTTAGGGCTCAGAGAGAGATTACAGGGACTAGGGCATGTCTTACCCATAGCCAACCCCAGTTCCATCCTTGGCCCCAAACAGCTTCCAGAGATCACAAGGCGTGGCCCTGGGGATGCACAACCATCATAGGGCATAATCCCCAGCACTCCAGGGCCCACAGTGCACCGCATCCTTAGGTCCCTCATACACACCTGGTTCACGGAATATTGCTGAGGATGGCTCCAGAGCATCACTTGGTATACCCACCACCCCCTTATGCACATGACCTAAAGCCCTGTGGTACTGGACATAAATATTGGGCATAAACACTGCATTAGCAATCAGTCTCTAGAACTCATTTTCCTCTAGAACCCCCTATTTGCGGGGACACATGCCATGCTGCCTATAATAGTCATTTACTATTGCCAGGGAAGCCACAGGATTCTTTGGGATGAGAGCCACTTTTCCCATTCCAAAGAATGGCTTTCCTGGTTATTCCTCATAGCACTTCTCCTTATATATCACTATCACTATCCTCCCATTGATCATCTATTTGCTCGAGTGGGCACCAGTAATATCTCCATATGTCCTGTCTCATGCTATTCGCTCCAGGAACATAAAGAGCCTCAAACCATTATATTAGGTCATGGGAATGAACTAATATAATTGTTACTGTATTTGGCATATCAAATACAACAGAAGCAGCTTGCCAGGCTTGCCGTGCAGGTGGCATACCCTTGTAGCCACCTCTAAATATAAGCATTTATAGATGAACCACGCAGTTGCAAGCGGCCGTGAGAGATGGGCTGTGATAGGCTGTCGCTGGGTAGAGTTCTGACAAGAGGGAAGTCGGATGTGGAAAATGGCGGCCCGATGGAGTGGGGGAGGGGTCATCTGGCTTGTTGTGAGGCTCTGCTGGGGTGGTGGGCCAGTGCTAGAACCTGCCATCCCTCCCGGGTGCCTCGTGAGCAGCTGGACACAGAGAGAACAAGTAGCAGCTCTGCCCCATGTCTGTAAGTCTCTGAATCAGCATACCTGGGCCAGATTGAAAAAAAATGCTGCAGGGCACCTGGGAGGGATGGTGGGTTCTAGCCCTGGCCCGCCACCCCAGCAGAGCCACACAACAAGCCAGATGACCCCCCTCCCACTCCATTGGGCCGCCATTTTCCACATCCGACTTCCCTCTCTTTAGAACTCCATCCAGCGACAGCCTATCACAGTCTGTCTCATCGAGTTCCACCCTGCAGCAGTTTTTTTTTTTTTAATCCGGCCCAGGTATGCTGATCCAGAGACTTACAGACATGGGGCAGAGCTGCTACTTGTTCTCCCTGTGCCCAGCCGCTCATGAGGCGCCCGGGAGGGATGGCAGGTTCTAGCCCTGGCCCGCCACCCCAGCAGAGCCTCACAGCAAGCCAGATGACCTCCCCGCCATTTTCCACATCTGGACTTCCCTCTGCGTCAGAACTCCACCCAGCGACAGTCTATCACAGCCCGTCTCATCGAAGTTCAACTCCTCCTTGTATAATAGTATTAAAAATACACTATTTCCTTGTGACAGTAGTAAATTTATTTAGGAATGTATAAAGAATATGTAGAATCACCTAGTTAAAGATTTGTGTTGGTTGGGCTACACCTAAAGGTACACAGGATTGACCCCCAGTGGTATTTGGGACCATACATGGTACCAGGGATCCAATTTATGGCCAACTAAGGCATGGGGTTTAACGCCTGTATTATCTCTCTCTCACCCAGTGACCTATATTTCTAATAGTCATAGTCACTGAATTATTAAAATACAAGGTTACAAATAAGGTAATAAAAAGCACAGGCTGAGTAAGAGAAAGTAAGTTAATAAAAAGTTAAACTTTGATAATTATTTGTGATTTAGTATACAATTAAATTAAATGCTTTCTTGTAATTCACCGATGATGGCTTAAAATTCACTTGCATTATTTTAATAATTCAGCAAAATTAAAAAACATTAAAATCAGATCAGAAGGCCAAATTTAAGGATCATTTCATGTGATTTCTGCCAAAAGATTTATTATATGCTTTTTAAAATAATACATTGATATTATACATACTGTAAAAGCCGGTTATTACTGTAATTGTTCCTTAACAGATAGGTTAATCGCGCGTATTCATAAAAAGGAAGCCAAGTAGTCTTCTAGGTTTAACTGCTTAGGGTCCACTACTTACTGCAGAGGAATACAGGTGAGTTGCTGCATCTAAATCTATTTGTGAAATGCAATAACTGGGATAAGTACTATCTTATGGAGTGATTAAATGAGACGATATATACACATGCCTCTTTAAAGTTTGGCATGTAATCCTAAATGAAAGTATTTTTTATAAACATTTAATAATTCAAACACATCAGTATGCTTGAAATGGAACTGGCAGATATTTAATTTTCTGGCTCATATTCCGCCA
Source organism: Cryptotis parvus (assembly GCA_021461705.1). Classification (NCBI taxonomy): domain Eukaryota; kingdom Metazoa; phylum Chordata; class Mammalia; order Eulipotyphla; family Soricidae; genus Cryptotis; species Cryptotis parvus. The sequence continues at coordinate 19,342 of JAJIBD010016225.1, read as the reverse complement.
GTGACTTCCTATTGTACTGCCTTTGGAAATCAAAGACCATGACATAATCCTGCCTTGTGCTATCCCAGACCTTTGCTTTTCCCTCTGCAACCCTCATTATTTGTTTCACTAGTTTCTGTCAACTATCACTACACAAAGGACTGTCAACACTCCATCTAATACTGTCTTCTACCATCCTTTCCACTAGCAATTTATGGCATGTTTCAGTTCTTGTAGTTAGTGCTGGTCATAAATTTACATATGCATTTAGATGCTCATTATCTGTCTTCCCCACAGGAATGCATTTTATATAGTTATTGGCTAAGTTTCTAAAATACTGCTCACAAGTAGGAGGTGTTCAACAAATTATTGCCAAACCACTAAATGACCAAATAAGATACGAACATACATAGTACACAGCCTATCTCCTTAGGGAGTTTATAATTTTAATATAGAAAAAAGAAACACTCACAACCATCATATCACTGCCTGAGTCCCTTTAGTTTTGAAGTAATTCTAAAATAAACTACTAAATTTTAGTATCTTTAGCAAAGGATTAATTGTTGGGTGAATAGTCTTTTGAATATGCCCATGAAATTGGGAAAAGAAAAAGTGAATTACTTCAGTTTCCAGTTTGTTGGTCACTGGTAGTTGGTCACTGGCATCTTGTATATTATTAGACATGACTAAGCGCATTTGGATATTCTGTGTATGTGACTAGCAGATACTTTATTCCACTGACCTGCTCAGCCAAGGCTAATGTGTATTCTTGATTCCATTACACTGATTTTCTATTCATTTTATCACATAAGTTAGTAAATGAAAATCCTTGAGTCAAAACTTGCCTGGTACAGAGAAGCTGAGAAGCAAGAAAGGAGAGGAAGTAATACCAGTTGATTCTCCTTAAAGCCTGAGACTCCTATTGCGGAAAACCAGTTGGTCAGATGTCTTAATGTTCATGTAAGTAAAGGAATGAAATAGCTCTCCTTTCTATTTATATGAAACCCCAGGCACACTTTGATGCTATAGAGAAAGGGGGAAAAACTAGACCCCTGACCACAAAATAAAAGAAGGTCAGATTTTAAAGTGTCAGATTTAAAATTTCTCTCCTATACTGTAAGGCCTTTGAATGTTCCTATGCTACGTGGCTGCTTTCACAAAGTGCAGGCCTGACTTTGAGCCTCTCTGGAAGACTTGGAATTCTTTTGAATACTTCTTTTCATCAGGAACAAAGACACCAATTCACAGTTAATAGAAACAACTTTTATAAAGGGTCACGGCCAAAGCCTGTTATGCTTTAAAACATTTTCTAACTCAAGGCAGCAAGCAAACTGATTGTTTATTTGATGTTTGACATCATTAGTATTAGAGAGACCTCACACAGAGTCACACAAGGGGGTATCTGGGTCTTGCATAACCTCTTTCATCATCATTAACTATTTGTCCTTGGGCATGGAATTCTACCAGTCTCTGATGTAATATCCTCATTTATCAAAAGGAATATATCCTCTACCACATAGAAACAGTTTGAGAGTGAAATAGTAAAAGATGTATGAGAATCTCACACGTGGCCTAATATGTAGTAAGTGCTGAAAAAATGCAAACACTTTATGTTCAGAATTTGCAACTTTCTCCCGATCCTCATATCTGCCCTCTTTCCTTTCTAATGAGTGGTGAATAGAATGATCTGGATTGACATGACAAAGACAATGCTTTCCTGCTAGGTGTGGACACCGTGGTCTGAAATTTGATCAATGGGAGATGAGTTTCAATGAAAGTGTGCAAATCTTCGGAAATGAAATACCCACCAGATCTGGGTGTAAGTTTCTTTGGACAAGTCCACTCAGACAACATCCAAAGGAGCAGAGAACTGACCCCAGACCCTGACTATTGGAGTAAGTGCTGCAATAAAATTGGCATATGTCTATCTTTTCATGTTCATGTTTCTTTATTTGGGGACTAGAGACCAAGAAGTAGAATTCCTGGGCTCTATTGGGAGTTCTACTCTGATGACATCCAGCAATAGTGATGGAAGCTAACCACCTCCACACCCAACACTGGCTGTTCTGTTTCTAGTCTTTCTGTTATATGCTATTTTCATTGCTGTGAGATCATTCATTGCTGTTTTGATTTGCTTTTCACCATTATTAAGTGTCATTAAATTACAACCGTATTATCTAAACCATAAAAAGAACAACACAAAGAAATGGAAGAACCTGAGAGCTGCTGTACACATCTTAGAGGGGGACGGGCCCTCCGGCCTCCCTGGAGCCCTCAATACCGGGATTTTGATGTTGGAAGAATATTTGCACCCCTGCTTATCTGGGCTGTTTCTGTTTAGTTTCTGCTCAAGTGGCCAAGTCAATAGCAGCCTAATGAATACTAACATATTTACTTTATAAATGATGAAAAATTCTAGCTATTCTCCTCCCTATTAACTAGAAAGACCACCTTCTCCTGCTCACAGTATCAAGTCTTTGTTCCACAAAGATCGCTTCTCCTGTTCACAGCATCAAGTCACAGGTGCTCTCTGGATTGAGACAATTGAACATCTGATGACAGCGATGGAAATCTTGAATTGATGAGTTCAAGATCTGTGGGCCCTCAAGGAGAGGAGTTCTGAGGCAGGTAAGGGGATGAGGGAACAGGGTTGGTGGAAGGGGCTCTTATATTCTTAAAGAACATGATAATGAGTCACCCCATTTCCCAATGCCAGACTCCACTGCGTAGTATTCACTTACCAGTCTGAGGTAATCCTGTAGCAGCTGCAGAGGAATCATGGATGCGTATGTCACACTACAGAGGCAGCCTTCTGGAGGACCTGTGAGGAAATCAGTGCAGAAGGGGAAAATTCACTCTGGTCTTTAAAATATCAAAGAAATTAGAGCCAGAGGGATAGCACAGCAGGGAGGGCATTTTTCCTTGCACTTGGCCGACCCAGGTTTGATCCCCGGTATCCCATGTGGTCCACTGAGCACTGTCAGGAGTAATTCCTGAGTGCAGAGCCAGGAGTAACCCCTGTGCATTGCTGGGTGTGACCAAAAAAAAAAAAAAAAAACAAAACTAAACAGAGCCTGTCATGAAAGATACACTATTTTCACTGACTTCTCTGGGTGAAGTAACATCTGGCTAATGACTAAAATACCTTTACTAGTGTGAATACTGCAGCACATCGTATGGGTGGAAAATTGCTACTGCCCTGGCCTCACAGAAGCTCCCCAGCCACCACCTTAAGCTCCTGTTGCCCAGGTTAAGGCTCTAAGGCTCCACTCCCCAGCATTAGCCAGCATCTACTCTGATTGCTGAATTTACTTTCATAAGGACATAGTAACAGAAATAGTTCCACTTCTCAGAAAGTTCTGGATTTGCCAAGCATGAAAGCACAGCGTCCCTTCTGGACCATTCCCTCACTCTGCTCCTTACTCCCTTCTAAATTCTGTTACCTCTGGACCGACTATTTTAGCCTAAAAAGGAATTTTCTGGGACGGTCTCACACTTGAGGTTTTTAAATACAGAAAACATAGTTCATATATGTAATCTTTTCAGTTGACACTAATTTTTTAAGACTTTATGCCTAATTATGGATAATATACGATGGAATGAGTAATCTTTTAGGATTTGGGCTAAGATACAGAATTTTTACACTGCTCAATACCTATGTAAGACAAATTTGAAAAAGAAAATGAATCTTTCTCTTGGTTTCTTTGTCAAAAGACATCTCCACCTTCTTCTCCCCCACCCCCCCCCCCCCCACAAACATACAGAGTTGTGCTCAGGGTTTACTCTGAGCTCTGTACTTAGGGATCATTCCTGGTGATTGCCAGAGGAACATATACTGTGCCAGTGATGGAAACTACATAAAGCAAGCTCCTTCATCTCTCTACTTTCTTTAACACAGTTGCTATTACTCTCAGCCTGACCTCTGTTTCTTTCCTAATGAAAGGCTATCAGAATTGCAGGGAGCAATATCACAACAGACAGACATCACCCCAGAGTTCAGAAACACAGTTTTTTATTTTTCTTCAAAACACATTTCAGTAGTTGGTAGTGGGTGTCACAGGAGCCTACCTACAGGATACAACACAAAAGGCAAGCAAGCTTAAGAACTAGTCCATATGTTCCTTGACTTATGATGGAGCAACACCCCATTACTCCCTGGTAAATAGAAAATGCACTTAATATACCGAACTTACCAAAAGCTATTGCTTAACCTCACCTCCTTTCAGTGTACTTAGAACACTTTCATTAGCCCACAGCTGGGCAAAATTATTTATGACATATCTTATGAAATTTGAAATTGCTTGTGTAATTTACTGAATACTGTGCAGTCATGCATAGGGCTGTATTCCCCTGTAAGTACAAGGCTGACTGAGAGCTGTGGCTTGCTGCCACCGCCAAGCATCACACAAGAATACTACACTACAATCTGCTGCCAAGAGAAGACCTACACTCACTAATAGAGGTCCTCTTTCGACTGAATGTGCATTGTTTCCACACCATCCTAAAGTAGTCAAGCCATCTAACTCAGGAAGTGCCCGAGCAATAATCAAGAAGCAATCAGGGGGGAGAGAAGCAAGACTGGCAGAGTAGGTGTAAGTGCCAGAGCTTGTGGAGGGATGGCGGCTTTCAGTGCTCTGCAGAGCTGATGGGGTCACACAATTTCTGATGATTGAATATGGGTACCCCATGGATATTCTGGCTCAGGGACAGTGCCATTAAACTAAACTGGCCAGTTACCAGCCACAGAGTGCTGGCCCAGAGTGGGACACATGCAGATGGTGGCATTACAACCGGCAGCTGGTGGAGGCCTCACAGTTCTTGGTACTATGTGGGGGCAGCAAAGATTCAAATGTCTGAATAGGGCTCTTTGGGTCCAACTTGGAACCACTGTGGAATGCAGGGCTTGAGGTGCTGGGGGTTAAGGAAACGCTCTGGGTTCCCACCATGGGGCCACACAATTTGCTACTGGCAGGGTTGCCCCATCATCATTTCCTCCCTAGACCAGCCCATGCTGCCAAAAGCACACAATGAAAGAAAACTTCCCTGAGCTGCAATAGTCTGGAGATGAAGTATGGGACGTGTACTGATCTGGTGGCTCCAGTCCACCCAGAATACCCAAGCTGTGAAAGGCAGCAGTTCCAGCTCTGTTCCCGGACCCTACTGGGTATACAGCAGCATCACTAGGGCTCAGGGGGTGCAGCAGCGCCAGCAAGTCAACCTGAACCCATAAGGCAAGTGCATCAGCAGCCTGAAGGTGCCCTTAGGTTTCCTGATACCCCAAAATTTCTGCTGTGCCTCTGGCCAGCCAGACTCCAACAACTCAGGACCAACTTAACTGAGGCACTAAACCACCAAAAGTTAGGGATGTTGCAGCCACACCTGCAAACCATCTCTGGCTCAGCCATACAAGCTCACTTATTGGCCATGCATCGGAGACCCCTAAATAAATCTTGAAGGAGATCAGAAGCTGTAGTTAAGAAGCTCTTTCACCTGCCATGATTCAGACTCAAATGAATCTCAAGAGAGATCAACATGATGCAAAGATGCTACTGGACCCTGCCCAAGGCTGAGTCTTCTGGCGACCCTGGAGGAGGGTAGGTGAGTGCACCATCTTCCCAAACAGAGCCGGACAGCTGAAAACCTCCACAGTCCACAATCGCTGCCATGTTCCCAGTTGGATTCCACTGCTCTTGGTAAGCCTCATACAGAAAGTAATCTGTTGATAAACTCAGATATGCAGAATTTATGACTGAAATCTCCAGGCTTTCACAGAGTTGGGGATGGGCTACCTTTTCCCATCTCCCTGCAAAGCCATGTTAATCATGCACACACCCCAAACCCAACCAGTTAAAAATTTTACTTGAGCTGAATCACTTTTAAAAATTTTGGACTTCCTAGAGCACACAGCCCCAACAACACTGATAAACCAGGAGTAGCACACCAGATTGAATGGGATGTAATGTAGAACACATCCATTCTCAATAAAATATCAACACAGAAGGTTTATTAAACTCTAATATCTTAGTAATCTCTTATACAAGGGGTATAATAGCTCCATGGTGAGATATACAGTCTTCACTAACTTTCTTCTGAGGAAACATATTTTGATCATTCTTGTAGCAAATTATAAGCAATACAAAATAAATTATTGAGGGGCTGCTATGGAGGCAGGCTTAAGGGGTGGGTGGGAACACTGGAGACAATGGTGGTGGGAAGGTGCAACGGTGGTGGGCTTGGTGATGGTATATTGAATGTCTCCAGCATCATCATGAACAACTTTGTAAACCAGTGTTTATATAAGGTATAATGGGAAAATGTAATAAAAATTAAAAAAAGTGAGAAACACCTGTCTACCAGTCTCTTCTGGGAAGAGCTTTACCTGACAACAGCACGGTGATCTGCTCTGCTTGATTCTTCCTCATAAAGTCCCACGGGGGGCAGGGGAAAGCTCTGACCTGCTGACCACAGCACATTTCCTGTTTGAGAAAGATGAACAACTATGTCAAGAGATGCGCAAGTGCAATTTTTTTTTTTTGGTAAGGGGTGATGCATGAGTTTGACACTTCTCAGAACCCCCATTTGGTGGTGAAATGGGCTCTGTAAAGGGTCAAATGTGGGATTAACTACCTAAGGCCATGATGGGAATGGTTCAGATGAAAGCCATTAAAGTGCAAACTTTTCTCTAAAGTTGCCCTTAGGGGAATATTGGAAGAGGAATCCTGAGAGGACAAATGCAGCTAAATGCACAGGGTTAGGGTTCTAGCAAAGAGCGAAACTACGTGTTGCCTGGTGCTGCCAGTGCCTACCTGATGAAATTTAAGCACTGTGGCAGAGACGACTGGTCCTTCATGACTTGATAACCCTGTGTTCTTTTTGCAAAAATCTCAGGTTCCAGGGGGAAATATGGACAAACAGGTAATTTCAGCTGCTCAGAGAGTCAGAACCACATGCTCACTACTTCCTAGAAACGATCCTACTTCCTGGCGCCTCCTTCACAGAGTGGGAAGCTATTCATCTCTTCCCTTGCACAGATGCCTTCTTCAATATCTATTCTCAGTGCACCCACCAAACCACCCATAATTTCTAGAATTGCTCTCTTCTCTTTTTGGTGGATACACCTGACAGCACTCGGAAGTCACTCACAGAGATGTTAAGGGAGCCAAATACAGCAAGGCAATTGAGTACTTTAACCCCTATACAAACTATCCAGCCTCAACTACTTGGATCTTTGAAATTTAGTGTAGGATATTAATGTAGTCAAATTGCTCGCATAACACAGGTGAATAATAATAAGTTATAGTTATCAAGTACCAAGTAATTACAGCCAAAACACTAAGCCAAGTCCTTTCCCCACAAAACTCAATGACTTTAGATCTCCAATGGTAGAAAACAAATGTTTCTAAGATTCATTTATAATTTCATTTCCTAATTCATTGATTTAATTAAGTAACAATTGAACAATAGAGTAATTTTAAAGATCATGCCAAAGAGCCACTGGCCTGTAGTTAATAAATTTGCCTTCAAAACAAGTATAGGATTTTGACGGTAAATTTGTGTAATGTGAGTGGGCAGAATAAAACACTCTCTGGAGTAATAACCTAATACATTAAGAGCAAGGTGATGGGGACTGGAGCGATAGCCCAGCGGGTAGGGCGTTTGCCTTGCATGCGGCCGGTCTGTGCCGGCCGGGTTCGATCCTCGGCATCCCATATGGTCCCCGAGCACCGCCAGGAGTGATTCCTGAGTGCAGAGCCAGGAGGTAACCTCTGAGCGTCGCTGGGTGTGACCAAAAAAAAAAAAAAAAGAGCAAGGTGAAACCCCCTTTCCTCATCCTTGATGATTCTTTTGCAACATGGTGGTAAAAGCATCCAGGCTTTCCTATAAAGCTGACAGCGATTTGACTCCATTTGCTTTGCTGGTTTTGTGTGTGATCTCAGGCAGATTGTCCAGTCATCAATTATCTCAAAAGCCAGCCTGTTCTAAGGGCTCACCAAGGTACCTGATAAAGAATCCAGTACAGCTGTGACTTAGGGGAAGATTCCTCCTAACCTGGCTTAAGAGGAAAGAATCTAACTAGGGACAACTACCATCTTTGGAGAACTCAGTATGCTCACCCAAAGTGAATCTTGACAAATTCTTTTGAAGTCGGTTTTAAATAGAAATAATTGGTGTGACCCTGACTCAGATCACATGCAGCTTTACATGTCTTCAGTGACTGATTGATTGATTGTCTTTTTGAGTCACACCTGCTCATGGGTTACTTCTGGCTCTGCACTCAGGAATTACTCCTGACGGTGCTCAGGGGTACCATATGGAATTCCTGAGATGGAACTCGGGTCAGCTGCATGCAAGGCAAACGCCCTACCTGCTGCTGTACTCAGGCCCAGCTGCATGTCTTTATTATTGCGCACTTCAACTCTAACCTTCCCCAGGACTCCCATGCTGGTGCTAAGGTGTGAAAGGACAGCAGCAGCTCTGGCACTGGCTGGGGACATTTCTGAAACTGAGTTCAGAATTTGTGCATCAACAACCAGCTGCACTGTGGTTATTTCCCTTGCATTTCTCTAGGCCAGCAAGTGCAATCCACAAAGCCTCATCAAGGGTTTTCGTACTCTTTATTCTCTGAGTATTACTGGAGGCATAACAGCATTTTATACTAACAGAGAGCATTATGTAATGGCTGCACTGTGAAGACTCAAATTTTCCACACTTGGCAGCTGCCTGAAGCGAGCTCTGAATATGCTTAATCAATGAATTAAGTATCAGTTTATGGAACCCATAAATATAAATCATCCTAGAAATGTAGCATCTAGTGTCTGTTGGACAGCTCATACCTAGCATGATGGATCTCACACTGTTTGCACCAAGGCCAATGCTGGAGTCGGTGGTATCATTAAATGTCATGTCTTCCAAGCTCCACCATCCATCAGAGGAGATTGCTTGGAAATGATTTGTCAGAGCCTGACTCACTGCTTTTGAAAAATCATCCCATGATGTCTGTTTGCGGATATTTAAAACACATACTGTATTCTCGCATTCAAAGTCACTTGAACTGTAGTTGTCTGGTTGAATCTCACCCACTGAAATCCTTAAGGGTATTTTCAGAGCATCTGTTGGAAAAATGAAAATTAAAATTAAAAAAAAAGGTTTGATAAATAAAAACCCCAGCAAAAAATAGTTAAAATAAGCATATATGAAAACTTTAAAAACAAATCAAAGTGATGCTACTGTATTTTTTAAGAATTTAATTGCACATTTTTATACTGGAGAAAGCTTTGAGTTTTCAACCTCTTAACAGCTTCTTTGCTTGAACCACTTATCTTTCATGTATCTTCATTATTTTCTACTTTACCAATTCTTTCCTTTTGTTAATGTTCACAAATCATTTTTTAAAAATAGAAGAGAGTGCCTCGTTTGACCCTAACTTCTCTGTTACTGTTTTTCTTCACCTTCACAGACAACGTCATGACAAGGCAGGCTATAATGACAGCGGTCTGACTGCTAACTGTAAAGCACAGTAGCTTCAGAACCAAACAGAGCTAGGCTGAGCCTCCAATTAGAGTCCACAAGCTGTGTCTACTTGGTAAATTCCCTTGGTATCATTATACCCTGATTATTTCATTAAATGTATCAAATGTGAACTAGGATGTTATAAAGAGCAAACAAAATCTGGTTTGGAATGGAAATGGCATATCCTGTTACATGGGAAGAACAGTCAGATATTGGTAAATGGTAAGCAATTATTGGTAAATGGTTCATGCTCTTTGAACAATTTTTTTTCATGAGCTAGATAAATAAATTCAACAGGTAGAGAACATGCCTAGCATGTACAAGACCCTGAATTTGATCCCAAACTCTCATGCTCCCCACTCCAGAGCAGCCGCTCCTACAAACACCACCACAGTCAGAGTTCACTCCCACATCCTGAACTTGTCAGGCGTGGCTTTTTATTAAAAAAAATCTTCTTGGAGCTGGAGTAGTAGTACAGCGATTAGGGCATTTTCCTTGCATGTGGCTAACCCAAATTTGATGCCTGGCACCCAATATAGTCCCCTAAGCCCAGCTACGGGTGTTCCTTAAGCACAAAGCCAGAAGTAAGTCCAGAGCAGCGCCATTCATGGCCCAAAAACCAAATACAGGGAAAAAAAATCTCTGTGATACTTCATAGGCCACTTGGAAATGGGCAGCAATTTTATTTTCATGAATGTGTGATAAGACTAATGTAGCTATTCCAAAACCTTGTGTATGTGAAACCATTACTGTAATCTGTAAATACTTTGTAAACTGTTGACAAATGTACTACTCTGAAAACCAAGTTAGACACTTAGAGATACTGAACAACGGACTTGGTAAATACATCAATAAAATGTGGATGAGAAAATACAAATCATAAAAAAGTGAAAACATATGCTGCCTTTAGTTTCCTCCAAGTACACGTAAGTCCTCTAATACTATAAATCACAGATGAAGCATTCAAGTTGCCTGTTTAAATAAGAACGTGTATAACTTTGATAAGAATCACAGTACAATAGACTCTTTACTAAAAGTCATACAGCAATTACATTGTGTTCACATGATTAGAAAAAATGTGGGTTGAATATGGGTTATAGGGAAGAGTATGTGAGGAACAAATGTGGGGTCCTCATTTGACACCAGCACTCATTCCCTGAGGATGGCCAAGTGTAGCTCTGGAGATCATGGAGCACCAAAAGACCATGCCTACATTGCTGTCTGAGCATCACTGGCAGTACCCAAAGAGCCCCAAACACTGCTGGGTATAGACCTTGTTTTTAAAGGATTTTCTAAATGTTTATATATATACTGGTGGCGGGGAGAAGGGGTTACAGCATAACATTTCTCTGCCTTCTAATACAGTGAATTACACCGAACCTCACTTATCTCTCCTTAATGTGGACCCTTTGCTGCACCTTCACTTTTCCACATTTTTTTCTGCTTTTGGGTCACACCCAGCAATGCTGAGGGGTTATTCCTGACTCTGCACTCAGGACTTACTCCTGGGGACCATATGGGATGCTGGGGATTGAACCTGGGTCAGTTGTGTGCAAGGCAAACTCCCTACCCTCTTTATTACCACGTTGGCTCTTTATACATTTTGTATGATAAAATGTTACGAGTTTCTTTTTCTCTTTCATTTAAAAAAAAATTTGTGTTAACTTCCTTAGTGATCTCATCCAGTCCCATGACTATAGATTGCTGACTCTCAGATTTGTATTTCCAGCTCCTACTCACCCCAGAATTCCTGCAGACTAGACATCTCCACAAAAAATACATTAACAGACATCTCACATTTTCACATCCAAATCAGAACTCTTTAGCTTCATTAGAAAAAAATGCTTTACCATCAATATTTCTACTGGGAGACAATGGTAACTCCTTCCTGTTATTCAGGATGAATGCCTTGCATTATCCATGATATTCTTTCTCTTATACTTCTCAATAGAAGTTCTGTTGACCCTTCAGCTTTATTCCAGAACCCAGTCACAACTGATCTTCAATAATAACAGACCTGCCTAGGCTCAAATGATTAGCTTCTGGCAAAAGTACCCAACCATGGATTTCTCATACCTTGCTGACCTCATTTCTAGAAAGACAATGTAAGTCCAAAGAAAAGTGTGTGCTCAATTTCAATTATGTCCAAGCCACAAATTATAAGGATCCTCAAGTAATCACTGAGTAGTTTGAGCATTAATTGACTCTGTTTAAATGTAACTTTATATGGAAAATAAAACAATTACATTTATAAAAGTGAAAGTTATTATTTTTTGAATCATGAGATTTCAAAGAGGTTAAGATGAAAACGAGAAAAGAGGAGCCATTATTTTCTTCAGTGGAGCCAGAGACAGTATAGGGGTGAAGGTCCTTTTGTTGCATATGGCCAACCCTGGTTCAATTCCTGACACTGAATATGTCCTCCAACAACCACTAGAAGTGATCCATGAGCACAGACCCAGGAATAACACCTAAGCACTCCTGGCTATCCCCAAATCACTGCCCCAAAAAAACAAACAATAATTTTCCTCATTATCCCTGAGGGGCCCAGCACTGTGGATGAAGGATAAAATCCGCAGCACTCACTCAGATTCTCCAGCAAATGTTTGCAGTCATCAGTGGCCACATCATGCACAGTCCGATTGCATTTGTCTCTTCTTTCTGGCTCCAGCCCTTGGTGCCTACATAAGATTTCTAGACAGTTCTGTAGAGACAAGAGTGCAATGAAATTGTATCTTAATGGATACATTTGAGCAAAACACCCAAAGAAAGTCAGTTGTTGGCAACAAGCAAATCGGGAATGAATTCAAGAAGAAAACTTATTTCAATTCCAGCCACCCAAATATAGATGAAACCAAACAATATATCAAAATGAAAGCCAAAAGTGCTTCATATTAACTTGAATCACATCTGAGGGATCAAGACAGCTCTATAGAACAGCCTCTTAGGTTTTAAGAGAGAAAAAAAAATAGCTTACTAATCACTCAGTTTGCAGAGTGAAATCAGAAAAAGAAATTGACTTTTATAGACAGTTTTCTTTCATGGGAATCTGGAAATATACAGCAAAAATGACTTTTGCTACAACTGGCTATTTCTTGCAGTCATCTGATTTATGAATTGCTTCTGAAGACAGGTTCTAATTTTAACAATTTTGTCCCAGAATCCTCAGAAGCACATTTATATTTTAGAGTTTTTGCTGCCCTATTTTTGTGTTTCAAGAAAATATGAGTACCATGTTGAGGTTTGAGAAAAACATTCCCTATTACATTAAGATTAATTTCTTCCTCTTCTTTAGCTTTTTCCTGTCTGTGTTGCCTTAGGACGTTTCCATCCACTAAAGCAGGAGCCTATGAAATGAAAACCTTTATTTCCCCCCCCCCCCAGACTTTCATACTAAAGCAGAAATTAAATACATGAAAACATTTTCTAATATATAATTGCACAACAGGCCATTACATAAGGATATTTACCAAGAAACAGCTATATCCATCATGATTTGTCACAAGAATGAGCACAAAATTGAAAGTCAAGAAACAGTATGCTATATCCGAAGAAAGTTCTTTCTCCCTCTTTCTCCCTCTTAGCAACAATCCTTTCCCCTTCCCCAGCTCCCCAAACACACAAGCTCTACCTCACTTCTACTAGGACAAAAGTAGTAAACAATACAATTGGAATAGCTTCTGTGATATGTCTGTAAACCATACTGTTTTGTATGTGATACAGACCTTTTTCCTTTATCTTTATATTATGTAAATGATTTTCATTATAGTATCTAAAGAGAGAACCACACAAATAATCACTCAGCTTGAAAACTAATCAGTGAAGATTCCTGTATAATGAAAACTTCAGATGCCTCTAATTCAATCTTCTCTTGCTCCTCACAGACATCATCTGGTTTGATTTCTAATATCACAGATGAGTTAGCCTGATTATGAATTTTATTTATTTGTTTGATTTTTTGGGGTCACACCTGGCGATGCTCAGGGATTACTCCTGGCTCTCTGCTCAGGAATTACTCCTGGTGGTGCTCAGGGAGACCATATAGGATGCTGGGGATCGAACCCATGTAGGCCATGTGCAAGGCAAATGCCCCTACCCCGCTGTGCTATTGCTCTGGCCCTTGATTATGAATTCGATATAAATGGAATCATACTGTAGGTACACTTTCATATTGGCTTTTTCATTCAGTATAGAAATATAAAATGTGGTAGAAATAGTCAGTTATATTTCTAAGAGTTGCATGCTCTACCAACTGAGCTTGCCAGACAGGATTTTTTGGGAGTGGGGAGGTAAGGGGTGGGGGCATACCCAGGAGGGCTCAGAGCTTAGTCCTGACTCTACACTCAGGAATCGCTCTTGGTGGGGATAGTGGGAGTATATGTGATGTAGGCAGGCAGACAGGGGGGTCCCCAGATGGCAATGAATTCTTGCTCAAAGGCTGTCCACCTTTTGGAACCAGGAACCAAGACTTGATGAGACCCATTAACCAATAAACCCTGAGGGAGCTGGATCAACCTTTTTTCTGCCCAGCCCTTAATCGGGCTACATTCCAGAAGATCCAGCAGGACAGGAACAGAGGTCAAGAAAAGGAGATTTTCAAAGAAGACTACTCCCAAAGTCTACTCCCCTTGGCAGCGGCCCTAGCAACCTAGGTTGAAGCCCCATATGGGAGTAGCTTGGGGAAAAATCTATAAAAGTGTTCTGACCAAAGGACAGGGGCACACATGCTGCCTGCTCACACATGCTGCCTGAGCTGCGTGGCGAGCACATATGGTGCCCGAGCACATGTGTCGCCTGCATCTCCCCTCTCTTGAGATTTGTACTCTCTCTCTCACTTTCCCTCCTCCTTCCCTTTCCTAAAACCTCCTTAATAACACCTGTTTTTACTTCACTGCTCGTCAACTCCTGAAAATTCTTTTTCTACGAGGAAGACAAGAACCCTGAGGAAACCCTGGATAAGGCCTAGGACTGACTTTCCTTTCCTGCAAAGAGCAATTCCCTTGCTCCAGCCTGAGTCTGTGGCTCCCCGAGAAGTCTTAGGTGGTGGGGATCAACTCCTCTGCCTAAAGATCAAAGGACATCAGGTGTGGCTTGACGGCCACCTCGTGGGGCTGGTGGGGCTCAGGCCCATGCCGTGCAGGGCCTTTATCAGACTTTATCAACGTCCTAAGCCTGTGGTAGAGGCAGCTGGGGAGAAAGCAACCATCTCTCTCCCTTTCTAGCCTCACATAAGCCACCTGTGAGGCCCACCTGCATCATATGGGGTAACAGGGATTGAACTTGGGTTGGCTCTGTGCAAGGTGAAAACTTACTGAACTATCACTATGACCCCCAGAGTTGTGTTTTTAAAAGAAAATTACTGTGTGGCATTTCAGTGCATGAATATACCACAACTTAGGTTTCATTCTCTTACTAGGATGTTATGACAAGTAAATAAAAATTTTTTCGGAATGGCTTTGAAATGCTCTCTATCACATGTTCATACTAATAAATATTTGGTTAAGAGTGTAGTAGAAGCTGTTTGGAAGATCTTTTCAGAGACCACAGAAAAACAGCCCAAGTGGTCGAGCATATACTTAGCATGTACAGAGCCTGAATTTGATCTCTAGCATTTGGGCTTCACTAAGTACATGTCCTTTGATGCACACATATACTCATTTTCTGATGTGTATATGTACCAGAGTTGGTCTGCTGGTGCCAGTGTATCTACTAGTTCTATGTCAGTATATATGTCAAAGAGCTTTCCAATTCCCACCCAACCAGGGATATATGTGAACTGTTTCATATTGTCCCCAAAATATATTTATATTGAAGTCTCAGTTCATAGGGAAGTACAGGAAATCTTTAAGTGTCAGAAAGAAAAAAAAAGCGTGAACAGAAATTACCAATTATGTGACATCTGAATAAGAAGCTAGTACTGGTTTGAGAACAAAGTTAATATAGAACTTTTTTTATTTCTTTTTGCTTTTTGGGTCCAGCCAGCGATGCTCAGGGGTAAGTCCTGGCTCTGCACTCAGGAACTACTCCTGGTGGTGCTTGGGGGACCATATGGGATGCTGGGGATTGAACCCAGGTCGGCTGCGTGCAAGGCAAATGCCCTACCCACTGGACTATCACTCCAGCCCCGCTTTTTTTTAATACCAGTGGGATACAAGACATCATGGGACAGAAAAGGGGAGCTGAAACAGAGTAAGGAAAGTCAGCTTGTTTGAAAACAGATAAAAGGGTTTTCATTTATTTCTCACTGTCCCCACTTAAAGGAGGACTCTCCTTTAAAAATTGTACGAAGTCTGGCTTTCAGACATCTGGGGTTCAGAGTTAAGAAACCACTAAATAGTGATGAACTTAACATAGATTTTGCTTTATAAACACGCCTACCCAAAATAGGAAATATTGCAATACAATGTTACTTCAACAATAAAATAACAAAAGAAGTGAATCACTCTGAAATACTTTATAGTCACAATTATTATCAAACTGTTATTACTAATCTTGTATAAATGTCTTTAAGATACTTAAAGGCATTTATATTTAGACAATGACCACTAATAAGAAAGTTTAGTAAATTAAGCTTTATGAACAAGAAAGTTAAATAGAATTAAACTTCATGAATTCCTGTAAGGGATAAAAATACCACATTTCTTATGATGCAAGTTATTCCTTGTAATAAAAACAAGTAAGAATTACAACAGACTTGGATTCTAATACTGCCAATATAAATGACTTACCTACAACCTTTGAAAAATCATTTCACATTTTTCTGCTTAAGTTTCCTCTTATGTTTCAAAAAATATGTATTTCATAGGGTTCTTATTTCACAAATAAACAATGCATAGAAAACTTCTATTCTTGGCAGGAGTAAGCCCTGAGCACAAACCAAATGTGAACCAAAAACCAAAGCAATAAACAACAACAACAAAACCCCTCTTCTATTCTTGGCATGTACTAAATGTTCAGCATGTATTAGTTATTACTGAGATTGACATAATCATCAATTAGAAAACAACCCAAAAAATCCAGTTAAGAATTTACTTGTCATTTATGTATCAGTAAATGATCTGATCTCAATATAATTCAATATAATTAATATAGTTAATGTTACTTTAAAGTAACAAAACATGCAACTGAAGTCAGAAAGATTCTTTTTTGGCCTTCAAAGTAGATTACACCTGATTTTTATTACATTCATGTAGGCAAGTGGGCAAAAATACTCAGCAGAGTCTTGTTGTTTAAGAACACAGGAAATGTGGAGTTCCCGGGAGGCCAGGATATCCAACATGCAAACACTGTTATAGGTATGAAATCTGCACAGCTATGCTGTATGGGTTTTTCTGGGGAACGCAACGATAGAAATGTAACCCAAGCAACGCTTAACAACAGCTGCACCAACCCACTGAGCACAGACTGTGTTCTAGGACTCTTGGGCTCATACCAACCTATCACTCTCACTATCTATCACTATCACTATCTTCCCGTTAATCATCTATTTGCTAGAGCGGGCACCAGTAATATCTCCATATGTCCTGTCTCATGCTAGTAGAACCCAAAGGCATCCGCTTGCTCCAGGAACATAAAGAGCCTCAAACCATTACACTAGGTCACGGAATGACCTAATATAAATGTTACTGGTATTTGGCATATCAAATACTACACGAGCAGCTTGCCAGGCTTGCCGTCGGGTGGCATACTGTTGTAGTCACCTCTAAATAAAGCATTTATTGATGAACCGAGGCTGCTAGCAGCCGTGTGAGCCAGGCTATGATAGTCTGGTCTGCTGGTTGGAGTTGTGACGAGAGGGAAGTCCGGATGTGGAAAATGGCGGGCCCCATGGAGGAAGGGGGGTCGCTCTGGCTTGTTGTGAAGCTCTGCTGGGGTGGCAGGCCAGGGCTAGAACCCGCCATGCCTGCCGGGCGCCTCATGAGTGGCTGGGCACAGGGAGAGCAAGTAGCAGCTCTGCCCCATGTCTGAGAGTCCCTGGTTCAGCATACCTGGGCCAGATTGAAAAAAAAAAAAAAAACAGCTGCAAGGTGGGTGTCAATGATCTGGGCTGTGATCATTGACCTAGAACTGAACATTAAATACAGGCAAAAAAAAATGCACATGATGGCCCCTATGTGTATGTAGTGCAACCCACAATGTGTAAGAGAAGGAAAAAGAGAGAGAGGGAGAGAGAGAAAAGAGATAAAGAACCTGCCATTTAGGCAGGCTATGGGAGGGAGGGAATTGGGGAAATTGGTGGTGGGAAATGGGCACTGGTGGAGGGCAGGGTGCTGGAACACTATTGATCGAAACCTCCAAACATGAACAACACTGTAACTGTATATCTCATGGTGGTATAATAAAATATTTTTAAAAAGACAAAAAAAAAGAACTTAGAGTTCATTAAACCCATAAGCCTTTATGAGAGGTATGGTGCTCAGTGTGCATTGTGCAGGAGTGCCTTGAGAGGAAGTGTTGTGAGGAGGACTCTGGGAATAGTTCTGTTTCTCAGGGAAGAACGCAGTGTGGTAAATAGACATGGGGGAAATGCACACAGGAAAGTGGGCTGAGGAAGCAAGGCGCCAAGTTTTACTATGTGGTGGAGGAGGAAATAGAACTTCAGCACTCTGGTAGGACCATATGAAGAGGATGCATACTGGGATGCCAATCACTGCTTCTGGAAATGGATTCCCAGGGAGGGGAAGCTGGCCGGGGGTGGTTTACTCAAGGGACCAAACAAGAATCTAGACTAATGAGCCCAAGTCAGAGTTGTATTTACTGACATAAATACATCTGCCATCACGCAGACTTTAACAAGAAGCGGATGTCTATTCCCTGGTTTTTGTTTCTCTAATAACATATATGAGAGCATCTGGTATTTGTCCTTCTCCCCCTTGACTTATGTCACTTAACACATGTTTCAGCTCCATCCAAGGGACAGTGAACTCTATATCTTTTCTCAAAGCTTGTCTTAGAGCTGAAATACTTTTAAACAATTTCCAGTATAGGTATACAGATCTTTTCAAATTAATGTCTGTGGTCCTAGAGGAGATACCAAGGAAGAACTGCTGGGTCATAAGGAAGCTCCATTCTAACTCTGAGGAATCCCATACTCTTTTCCATAGAGGCTGAACCAGGTAACATTCTCACCAACCGTGCACAGTTGCTCCTTTTCATTATATCCCTTCCAACACTTGTTGTGTCTGTATGTTCGATTTATGATATTCTCAACAAAGTTATTAAAGGATAAAAATTGACTTTGAGTAGAAAACAGTGATAACCACGTGGAGGGAGTGGGGTGTAGGGGATAAATAGGGGAACTAAATGTGATACGGGTATTGGACACATTAGTGGTGATGAGGTAGGAAGAAGTTAATATACATTAAAACCAAACATATATGAAAATATATTAAACACACATTATATACACATATATGCATTTATATATACACACATATCTCTATATATAAATATGTAATTATATAGTGGCTTAGTTTTCAACTATCACCTCCACCAATATTCCATTCACTGGACATTAGGAGATGGTTACATGGTTACAATTACATGCTATAGTGACAAAATGCAGTCTTTATTTGGAGTGATCATAGACTACTAAACTTTGAGGGGCCTTCACATGGGTGGAAGAGACATTAAGGATCAAAAATCTCAGGGTCATTTAGGGACAACTAAGAAGCAAGAAACCCAGGGCTAGGAAGATTAAGAAGAAATCCCATGGTCACTGAGAGATAAAGATCAAATCATAACCAGAGCAGGGCTGAGACTCCCAGAGCAGGGCTGAAACATACAGGTTGGGCAAAGAAAGAATGTAAAAGCAGTCTTTAAAGACACAGGTAGGGGCCCAATGCAGGTCCTC
>JAJIBD010016224.1:0-14625 GCA_021461705.1 Cryptotis parvus | reverse complement strand
TGGGAATGTCTTGAGGTTTTTAATTAGGGGAGTAGAATGATCAGATATGTATTTTAGCAAGACCATTCTACTGGGAGTTGCAGAATAAATTGTGGGGTAGAAGGGCAGCTGAAGCTTGAGGCAAGGAAACTGGTTTTTAGAGTGTTGCAATAGCTTATGAAAAAAGTGATGAAAGCCTGAGTTAGGGCAGTGGGGAGTGCAGAAGAGATTTTAATGAAATATTTCAGAGATGGTGTTGTAAGGATTTAGTAGCTAATTAGAAAGATGGGTGAGGGAGAGAGGGTCATACATTAGGTTTCTGGCTTGGGACAACCTGTAAATAGTGGGGTCCTTCAACCAGAAGTTAATGTCTTAAGTCAAATTTCTTCTGAAATTTCCTCACTCAGAAATCTTATTTCCATATTATAAATATATAGTTATATCTATAGAAAGCATTGAAATTCTGTGAAATCATGATAGTTAAGATTTCAATCTTATGTGAAATCCATTGAAATCATGATAGCTAAGATATGAGTAAAGAAAAGGTAATGGGGGCCGGAGGCGATAGTCCAGCAGGTAGGGCATTTGGCTTGCATGAGGCTGACCCATGTTAGATCCCCAGCATCCCATATGGTCCCCTGAACACCGTCAGGAGTAATTCATGAGTTCAGAGCCAGGAGTAACCCCTGAGCATTGCCGGGTGGACCCAAAAAAGAAAAAAAAAAAAAGAAAAGAAAAGGTAATGGACCATCTGACTTGGTAAAATGTGGGTATAAGATTGGGGTTCCGCCTGAGCAAGCACCTTGTAACTTACCAGTATTTAAAATAATGCATCCTGGTTTCTAGTGGTCTTAGTAGTTTGTCTTTCAGAACAACTGCTCTTTAAAATTCCCTAATAGACACTCATCCATTGTTGGTGGGAATGCCGGCTGGTACAGCCTTTCTGGAAAACAATATGGACTTTCCTCCAAAGACTAGAAATTGAACTCCCATTTGACCCAGCCATACCACTCCTGGGAATCTACTCTGGGAAACCAAAAATACGCAGTGGAAACACCATCCCTACTTTTATGTTCATAGCAGCATTATTCACAATAGCCAGAATCTGGAAGCAACCAGAGTGCCCGAAAATCGATGACTGGATAAAGAAGCTTTGGTACATCTACACAATGGAATACTATGCAGCTGTTAGGAAAAATGAAGTTATAAAATTTGCCTATAAATGGATGGACATGGAGAAGATTATGTTGAGCGAAATTAGCCAGAAGGAGAGAGACAGATACAGAATGACTGCATTTATTTGCATGGCATAAATATAATATCCAAGGTCAAGTGAAGCATATATCGGGAGGTCTTGTCAAAGGTGGAAATTATCCCAAACGTGTGGGAGTCAGAGTTTAGGTAAGACAGAAAATGGAACAGGGTGCTAATAATAGTCGAGAGTACTAATGCCAACCTAGAACTGAGCATTAAATAGAGGCAAAAGGATTCACATGACAACCTTTTAATGTATGTTCTGTAATCCATAGTCTGGATGGGAAGGAAAAGAGAAAGAGAGAGAAAGGGAAAGAAATAAAGAACCTGCCATGGAGGTGGGCTGGGGAAGGGGGAGGGAACCGGGGATGTTGTTGGTGGGAGATGGGCACTGGTGGAGGGACGGGTGCTGAAACACTGTATGACCAAAACCCAAACATGAACCTTTTAATTGTATATCTTTTTATTTGTATATCTCACGGTGGTATAATAAAATACTTAAAAAAAGAATAATTAAAAAAAATTAAAAAAAATAAAATTCCTAATAATATAGATTGAAAGAATTTTATGAATAATTTATGCATTTGGATTCTTGGCATTCTAGTTATTTTCTTTTTCAATTAAAATTATCTGCAATAACTGGACAATAAAATCACTGGGTAAGGGGAGAGATTTGAACACAGCTTCTACTTAAGTGCTATAAAATATTTCAGCTACATTTATGACAAGAGAACCCAGCATTGATTTATCAGACAATAATCATTACAGAGTCCAAGGCATATGGGGGGGTGGGGTGAACAGGAACAAAGCAGCGTCTTGGGAAGATGAGACTGGTGGTGAATATAGAAAAAACTGAATGAAGGAAAAGTTGTAGTCAGAAAAAAAGAAGCTAGGAACCTTCAACGGAACAGTAATCCAAGCCTGAGACAATCAGGGCCTGAATTTGGATAAGAGTGAAGAGAAAGGGGTTCACTGAGAAATAATTTAGGCAAACAGGATAGAATGTGGCGGATGGATCATGGACCTCAAGGAGAGAGTAAACAATTACAAAACTTCAAGCTTGAGAGATCCAAAAGAACAGAGGTTTACAACAAGGAATAACACAGGATGGCTCTAAACTAAGAGCTTAGTTTGTTCATGGATCATTTAAAAAGACTCTCAGAGTCTTTTTAAATGACTCTGAGATGATGGCAATAATGATGAAACTATAAAAATCATTGGTGATATTTACCACTACAGAATTGTCAGGAACTTGCTTATGCTAAGCATAGCATTTGGTCTTTATTATTCATTATATGTTGCTCAAGTTTTATTTCCCTTCTTCCCTTTGCTATTGCTGCTGAGAATACTAGGGGTAACACACTTTTTTATAACAGGGGCCACAACAAATAGTACTAGGACAGGAGCCTGGGACCTTTTTTCTGTGATGCCCAGCCCAGAGATACAGATGTAAAGTTTCAGTGCTCAACAGTCACCAGAGTCACAGCCTGTGGTGTTCAGAGGCCGTCAGGGTTATAACCATTGGTGCCTGGGGGACCATGAGGTGCACAGGATCAAACACAGGATCATGCATGTGCTAGGCAGATACTCTGCCCCTTAAGCTATGTCCACAGCCCAACGGTGGGCAACTCCTTCAGTTGTGGGGCTCACAGCACTTGGTTTTGGTGCACTGGAGATGACACGACTATTGCAGCATTAGGCATTTCAAAGGCAGTACATTGGGATTGCATTTCGCATGGAAGTAGGTGTGTTCTAGGGATTGAACAATGGCCTCATGCTTGCAAGGCAGGTGTTCTAACATGAAAGCACACGCCAGGGCCCCAGGAAAAGCACCGTTTTTTGTTTGTTTGTTTGCTTGATTTGTCCACATGCAGTGATCAGGATTTACTCCTGACTCTGCACTCAAGAATCACTACTGGAGGTACTTGAGGAACCACATGGGATGCTGGGGATCGAATATGGGTTAGCCATTTGCAAGGCAAACACTCTACTCACTGTGCTACTGTTTTGGCCCTGGCACAGTACATTTTGGTTTTTATCTTCATCTAAGCCTTATATCCAGCTATGAAGTACGTACTACTATTATATCTAGTTTATAGATACACACTATGAGACTCAAAGAAGCTAAGGATATGTAAACGACATATCCTTTCCACCTATGGACTCCCCTCTCGTCAGAGATCCACCCAGCAGAAAAGCTGATCACAGCCCAGCTCATCACAGACCCACCCTGAAGAAGTCTTTTTCAAGCCCAGCCCAGGTACGCTGATCCAGAGACTCACATACTCGGGGCAGAGCTGCTACTGGCTCTCCCTGTGCCCAGCTGATCATGAGGTTCCCAGAAGGAATGGTGGGTTCTAGTCCTGGCCTGCCACCCCAGCAGAGCCTTGCAAGAAGCTAGAGGACCCCCCCACACCATGAGGGCCACCATTTTCTACATCCGGACTCCCCTCTCATCAGAGCTCTACCCAGAAGAAGTACCCAGCAGATCATAGCTCAGCTCATCAATAAGTTCTTGAGATTAGAGGTGACTACAAGAGTATCCCACCCGCACAGCAGAGCCTGGCAAGCTACCCGTGTCGTATTTGAGATGCCAAATACCAGTAACAATAATATACCTCATTCCCATGAAATGATGGAATGGTTTGAGGCTCTTTATGTTCCTGGAGTTAGCAGATGCTCTTGGGCTACACTAGCATGTGACAAAACATATGGGGATGTTATTGGTGCCCGCTTGAACAAATCAATGATCAAGGGAAGACAAGTGATACAAGTGATACAAATGATGTAAGTGACAGGCCAGACAACTTGTATGTATATGACATAGTCAGGATTTGAACTCAAGAAGCATCATGGTTAAGCTACTACCTGTTTTACTTAGTTAATCTACCTAGTTTAGCTACTCTCAAGCTCACATATTTACTTCATTAATGTGTCCTGTTAATGTTAGACTGAAATTGTGCACCTTTAAAAGAATTTCATAATTTTGTTTAACTAAAACCTACTTTCCCTGATATCTCAATGCAAATCAGGGCTTAAAGGAATAGCTCAGTGACTCTGAATGCCTGCTTTGCAAGTATATGGTCTTACGTCCAATCTCCAATGCTGCCACATGAACAAAGAATAATCCTGGCAGCTCTGCTGTTTGTCAGCAGTGAAAATTATTACTGGCCATACCTGGATTTTAGGCCATACTTTAATAATGTGTGAGTGGACCAGAAAGATAGTACTCTAGGTAAAGTCCTTGCTTTGCATGTGGCCTAACCAGGTTCAATTTCTGACACCACATATGGTCCCCTGAGCACTACCAGGAGTGATCCCTAAACAGAGAGTCAGGAGAAAATCCTGAGTACTTCCAGGGATGGCTCTCCCTCCAAAAATGTATGAGAACCAAAGCTAAGAAGTGCTATACCTGGTTAATACACATGTGAGAACCATTTGCTCCCTGGTGAGCACTATAACAGAATTCACACAAATACTAAAGAGTATAACCCCCGGCAAGGACATAGACAAGCACAAAAAACTAAATGAGGACAACCCTTGCTAAATACTGTGGCCAAACCTGTAAGCACTGCAACCTGATATGTGAGCCTCCAGCTAGCACCGCAACTAAGTGTGTGACTACCATAGTCAGGCATATGTGTGATTACTGGTCATCACAACATCAAAAATGAAGGAAGGGAGAGATGGATAAAAATCTTAACTTCCTTGTTAAGACCCTGAAGGAACGGTTTGAGGCTCTTCATATTCCTGAATCAACCAGATGCCATTGGGCTACATTGGCACGTGATAGGGTCCAATGGAAATGTTACTGGCGCCCGCTCGAGGCAAATCGATGAATAAAAAATAATAAATCTTTTTAACATCTGAAAAATAAATGCATACCAACTGCTATGGGAAGCTGTTATTTAGGACCTGGAAGATTCTGGTACAACCCCTGATCTGTTTTGGCTATAACTAACTAAATAACTAACAAAGAAAGTGATCCAGAATAAGGTAAATACCTATTCTCTACCTGGGACTACGCCCTAAGTCAAGTAATGAAAGGGATAAAAATAAATTCCATAGAGTTCCTAACAACTTTTTAGACTACTGTTCCATACCTGTTACCAATCGTTTACATAAATCTGACTTACAAAAAGAACATACCTACAGGCCCGATCTAAATTTTTACATAGTCAACTAAATATCATTTGAAAACATCTATCAATAAAGATAGAGTTGGGTTCTTATAGAGTTGGGCTCTACCACTCAAAAGAGAATCTGTATTCCTCTACACAGATGGGCAAGGTCTAAAGGAAATGTTTCTCTTATGTCCTCTGCACCCTCCTCACCATCCTTTTTATCTGTTTGGTGGGCTTGGGAACCAAAATTCCTATCTTGCTACCTACTGGCCTGTTGGTTGCTCATTTTCTGGTATGTTCTCTGTCCTAGGGTTCTTAAGTAGGTAGGCTTTCCCTTACACCAGACATATGGGGGAGGGGTCTGCCAATGTGTGAATTCTTTGGAAGCTTTTTGTCAACACACATCTAGGCTATATCCTCCAGTCTAGCTTTCCTGGGAATATCAGTTAGAATTGCTATTTAGAACTTTGGCTGGTTCCTGTGTTTGGTTTCTCTCCCTTTGTTTCAGTGGTTTAGCAGCTTCCCCAAACCTCAGTATCCTAGTACTCGTCCTTCCTGAACTTCATCCCATTTTGGCAGAACCATTTCTCTGATCATTGATTTTTATTTATTTTTATTTTTAAAATAGAAGAATGTTTTCCTCTATCTGAATCTTGTCAGGAATTATAAACAAGAAAAATAGAAAAAAAAGCATATCAACTGTCCTTGACGAGAATGTGGGAATGGTGTAAGAGGCCTTTCTGAACCCCTTGCTCTATCTCTAACGGTCACTTGTAATCCCTTTCTAAAATATAAATGACCTTGTTAAATCTGGTGAAAACTGTTAATGTGAAAATCAAATGCACATGCTACTCATTTTCCCAATGCCAGCTAAGTGAAAAATATCTACACGGTAGCTGCATCTAACTTTCCACAAAGAACTGTCCCTTGAGTGTAATGGAGACTGGATATTTCTAAATAAGAAAATACTTAAGTATCATCTAAGTGCAATTCTTAAGGGGATAGCTACTGAAAGGAAATGACAGTAAAGCGTTTTTGAAGAAGAAAAAACAATCCTTTCACATTAAATGCAATGAGCATCTCTTACTGGATGGCTCCACTTGTCTCTCTCCTTCTGACGTGGTGCTGAGCCACTGCTCTGACCTGTTTGGGCCACACATGCCTGCAGCCTATTTGAACACTCCCCGAATTTGGCCTTTATATTTAGCCTTTCTGAACTTGGTTCAGATTAGATCAGCTTAATCCAAGACTTTCTAGCTTGTTAGCATGCTCTTGACAATGAATAAAAAGCCTCAGTGGAATCCAGAATGACAGAACATGCCATTCCCTCTCCTTGACAAGACTTTTTAATGTTTACTAAAGGAAATGAAATCAAACCAGTAATATTTGCTCTTCATAATCCCATGTTGGAGGGTTCATCTCAATTTGGGACTCTTTTTCTACAACTAGGTGGTTACAAACTAGAATGATTAACTGATTTGAGTATTTTCCCCAGATGCCTCAAGTTAAAGCTGATGTCTAAATTTAGCAGGGCCATCATTTCTCTTGTTGAAAGATAAACTATTTTCCTTTTTCCATCTGTGCTCCAAGAGTTTGGCAGAAACTTGCTCTGCAAAATTTCAGACTCAGATAATCTGAATTTCAATAGCATTTCCCAACCACCTTCCATTCTTTTAACATTCTATCATCTTTGTCATCACATACTATTCTCATGCAGGTCAAATGACTTGGGGAGACATAGAAAAATAAGGAGTCCTGCTTTTCCTATCTCCTGACAAATGACTCTTTGCTTGGGCTTTGCTCTTAACCTTATACGGAATATTTGCGCTACTTAAAGCTTTTCAGCTTCAAGAATTTTATTCTCATAGCTAAAATAAACTCCACTTTTGAGAAATAGGGGAGGTTTTCTCTTTGTTCTTTTAGGGAAAAATGAAACACCATGACAGTTGAATTCCCTTAAAATGTTAGTGAGTCTTTAGAAACTTGTTTAGGGCCAGAGTGATGGTCCAGCAGGTAGGACGTTTGCCTTGCCACTGCGCCGGCCCATGCCGGCCAGGGTTTGATCCCCGAATCCCATATGGTAGGTCCCCTGAGAACTGCCAGGAGTAATTTCTGAGTGCAGAGCCAGGTGAAACCCCTGAGCATTGCTGGGTGTGACGCCCCCTAAAAAAAAGAAACTTGTTTACAGATAGCATCCCTATAAAGGAGTTGCTTTAAATTGTGACCTACAAATCAGGAGGGTGCTTTATCATCACAACAATGAAACCATTTTGCTTCCTTTTTTTTTTTTTTTTTGCTTTTTGGGTCACACCCAGCAATGCTCAGGGGCCACTCCTGGCTCTGCACTCAGGAATCACTCCTGGAGGCGCCGGGGACCATATGGAATGCCGGGATCGAACCCAGGCCCGCATGAGCTGGCCGCGTGCAAGGCAAACGCCTACCCGCTGGGCTATCGCTCCGGCCCCATCTTGCTTCTTGTATCTCCTTTTACTTGTATTTGCATTATATTTTCCGAACCTCTCCGGTTCATTATTTCTCTTAATACTCTAGCAATTTGCTCTGATTTCACTTTTTTGTAGCTTTCTCCCTTGACTAGCTTCTGGTTCATTATTATGTTAAAAGAAGCTTTCTATCATTCTGTGTTTTATATACACTAATAGGAGTTTTCTCTTATAAGTATAACTTGTTTTGATAATATCCAGTTCCCTTGGATTTTAGAGGTCAAAGTTACTTCCCCAAGGGTAGTTCTTAGTGTCCTGAACTTGCTAAAAATTCTCAAAGACCATTTTATTTGCTTCTATCAGTTCTCTCCTTGAAAACTCTCAATGCTGTCATTCTATGGTTCAATTCACCAATGTTCATTCACATTCTTCAGGAAATACTACCAGTCAAGACCACAATCTGACCACTGATTTCTAGATAAAAGAAATCTAGCAGGGGAAGAGGGTGGTTTCATTGGGTAAAAGGAGTCAATTGTTTGGTGAAGGATTCAATTGGATTTTTTAGTGGCGAAATTAATCTAGCAAATACACATGTTGATTTTTAATCTCACAATGTTGCTTCAAGTTAAAAGACAAAATGTTGATAAAAGGAGAGGAAAACTAAATCTGACTTACTGGAATTGTCTACATTTAAAAAAGTTCATAAAGAAATTGTCCCACTAGTATATTGCACAAACATCAGTGACAGTCTGTGGACTGCTGAATGGTTAAACATTCCCATAATCACATATTTTTAAGTAAACTGGGCAAAGGAATCATTCATAGTTTGAGTTTTGTGTTATCTTTCTCTTTGCAATACCTGCTATGTGTTTTAGTGGCTGTAAAAATAAGGGTTAGTTTAAAATACCTGCAAAATGAATTTTCAAAATGAGTTTTCAATTTTTACCCTCCAATCAATTAGGATAAAATTATGAAGTAGCACATCTCTTAGAGTTCACTTCAAAGGACTTCAAAAGAAATGTGATCCTCACTAGAGGATTCTAACTTGTAGAAAATTAATTTTGCAAACCTTTCTCCTAAGAATTAATTTCACTGTCACTGAAGGAAAAATATCTCAGAGCTGTAAATAATTTTTCAGTTATATATGTTGTTGCCAGTTATTCTGTATAGCATATGTTCAATTGTTTAGGTTTGGGTTTATAATAAGATACAGTTTTGTGAATATACACGCAGAAAGGAAATTAATAGAGGTGTCCATGGAGGAATAGACAAGAAATGAGATCAAGGCACCCAAACACTGCAAAAAGAGTTGAAAGAGAAAATAGCAGAGTCACAACTCATTACTTTCTAAAGAGTATGTAGCATCTTTTCTCCAGCCAAATTAAAAAAACACACAATCTGGAGAGGGGGGAAGGGAATCAGGGGACATTGGTGGTGGAAATGTGCACTGGTGGAGGGATGGGTGTTTTAACACTGTATGGCTGAAACTCTATCAATAACAGCTTGTAAATGTCTATATCACGGTGTGATAATTATAACATAATAACAAAAATTTTTTAAATAATCTTTTAAAAAATTATGAGCTTTTAATATTGTAAAAGTAACACAGATTCATTTAAAAAATACCAACAAAAATACAAAATTAGTGTTTAGTTATTTCTTCTCTAAGCTCTGTTCTAAACTGTTCTAAAGTCTTCAGAGGTAACCATTGATAGAAATTAAACATTAAACTGTTGGCAGAAAAAAAACCAAACAAACCAACCCAAAACCAATTAAAATAGAGTGACAATTACTGATTTAACCAGAGTGTGTCACGGCATATTAAGCACGTACAGGAACTGTTTTCTGAAATTTAAAGTAATTTTTTTTAATTTTTTTTTTTACAATTACAAAGATATACAATTAAAAAGTTCATGTTTGGGTTTTGGTCATACAGTGTTCCAGCACCCATCCCGCCACCAGTGCCCATCTCCCACCACCAACGTCCCCGGTTCCCTCCCCTCCCCAGACCTCCTCCATGGCAGTTTCTTTATTTCTTTCCATTTCTCTCTCTCTCTTTTCCTTTCCCTCCAGACTATGGATTATTCACAATAGCCAGAATCTGGAAGCAGCCAGAGTGCCCGAAAATCGATGACTGGATAAAAAAGCTTTGGTACATCTACACAATGGAGTACTATGCAGCTGTTAGGAAAAATGAAGTTATAAAATTTGCCTATAAATGGATGGACATGGAGAAGATTATGTTGAGCGAAATTAGCCAGAAGGAGAGAGAGACAGATACTGAATGACTGCATTTATCTGCGTAACATAAATATATATATGTACATATTATGATACCAATATCCAACCAAGGTCAAGTGAAACATATATCAGGAGGTCTTGTCAAAGGTGGGAGTTTAAAGTAATTTTGAAATCACCCTGAATTCCATGCCTCATTATTCCACTTCCTGTCCTTCAACTATATAATTTCCTCCTGTACTGTTTCTGGAAGGAAGGTGGAATTAATCTACTCTAATCCCTTCATTTTACAGATAAGGAAACCG
Source organism: Cryptotis parvus (assembly GCA_021461705.1). NCBI lineage: Eukaryota > Metazoa > Chordata > Mammalia > Eulipotyphla > Soricidae > Cryptotis > Cryptotis parvus. The sequence continues at coordinate 4,284 of JAJIBD010016224.1, read as the reverse complement.
ACACCATTAAAGGTTATGTGACTTGCCCAGGTCACATATCACTAATCAGTAGCAGACTGTGGCTCCTATTTGCCAGGCCAGGAACTCTTTACATGGCAGTGAGTGACATAAGTTGCCAGATGTTCATAGTAGTGGTTCCATAATCTACCAGACAGGCTATCCTATGGGTGTTTTTAATACCTGATTTTTAATGAAACTACATAGTAACAGTTTAGATTTCTAACACATTTCTAAAACCATACTATGATACCAAGCTTACAGTGTCTATACACAGATACAAGCTTTTAAGAAAACAGAGTGTGCAGGCCGGAGCGATAGCCCAGTGAGTGGGGAGTTTGCCTTGCACGCGGCAGGCCTGTGCCTGCCCGGTTCAATCCCCAGCATCCATATGGTCCCCGAGCACTGGCAGGAGTATTTCCTGAGTGCAGAGCCAGGAGTAACCTCTGAGTATCTCCGGTGTGACCCAAAAAAGCAAAAGAAAGAAAGAAAGAAAGAAAGAAAGAAAGAAAGAAAGAAAGAAAGAAAGAAAGAAAGAAAAGAAAGAAAAGAAAGAAAAGAAAGAAAGAAAGAAAGAAAAGAAAGAAAGAAAGAAAGAAAGAAAGAAAGAAAGAAAGAAAGAAACAAAGAAAGAAACAAAGAAACAAAGAAACAAAGAAAGAAAGAAAGAGAGAGAGAAAGAAAGAGAGAAAGAAAGAGAGAGAAAGGAAGGATGGAAGAAAGAGAGTAAGAAAGACAGACAGAGAGAGAGAGAGAGAAAGAAAGAAAGAAAGAAAGAAAGAAAGAAAGAAAGAAAGAAAGAAAAGAAAAGAAAGAAAGAAAGAAAGAAAGAAAGAAAGAAAGAAAGAAAGAAAGAAAGAAAGAAAAAGAAAGAAAGAAAGAAAGAAAGAAAGAAAGAAAGAAAGACAAAGAAAGAAAGAAAGAAACAAAGAAAGAAAGAAAGAAAGAAAGAGAGAGAGAAAGAAAGAGAGAAAGAAAGAGAGAAAGGAAGGATGGAAGAAAGAGAGTAAGAAAGACAGACAGAGAGAGAGAGAGAGAAAGAAAGAAAAAGAAAGAAAGAAAGAAAGAAAGAAAGAAAGAAAGAAAGAAAGAAAGAAAGAAAGAAAGAAAGAAAGAAAGAAAGAAAGAAAGAAAGAAAGAAAGAAAGAAAGAAAGAAAGAAAGAAAGAAAAGAAAGAAAGAAAGAAAGAAAGAAAGAAAGAAAGAAAGAAAGAAAAAGAGTATTTGTTAGACACATCTTCAGTATTATATTAAAAAACTCATAAGGAGACCCAACTTTACAATGCTGTGGTTGCATTTTAAAGACTAGATATTTTCCCCTAGAAATCTATTGTCTACTCTCTAGTTGAGATTCAGCTGTAGACCACATTCTTTCCACATTCTCGGTCAAAGTCAGCCAGCATTTGTGCCGCTTGGGTAATGTTTGGTGTTATTAGAACAATGTCATCAGCAAAGCGGAGGTGGTTTAGTTGCCGACCATCCATCTTCACTCCCATTCCTTTCCATTCTAATTGTCACATGATGTTCTCGAGGGTGGCGCTGAAGAGTTTTGGTGAGATGGTATCACCCTGCCGAACGCCTCTTTTGACATCGATGATCACATCTTTGTAGAATGGTGAGATCCTGGTGGTGAATCCGTAATAAAACTCATGAAGGATCTTGGATGTATTGGGTTTGAATGCCCTGTTTGGCTAAGGCTTCGATGACTGCTTCAGTCTCCACAGAATCAAAGGTTTTCTTTTAAATCAATAAACGTGAGATAGAGTGACATCTTGAACTCCCCTACAAACTTCAATGAGCTTAGTTACCATGTGGATATGGTCTATTGTGCTGAATCCTTTCAGAAGCCAGCCTGCTCGCATGGTTGTCCTTCATCTAATGTTCTGCCAATCCTGTTTAGGATGACTCGTGTGAACAGCTTGTAGATGAGAGACAACAGGCATATGGGGCGATAGCTGCCAATGTCATGGATGTCTCCCTTCTTGTAAAGTAAAGGTCTTACTTTATCGCTTCTCTGCACTGCTTTGCAAGCTTGGATGTTAGCAATTGGTCGCGTGAGGCTCGCCTTGCCAGGTTGGCAAATGAGCTCAAGAGTTTTTGAACTCACGAAGTTTTCCACTTTGACCAAGAATGTGGAAAGATATGTCTACAGCTGAATCTCAACAAAACTATGTTCATAAGAAATGAACTAGTTCCAGAGGCCCCATTCACTCTCAATGGAACAAACATCTCTGAATGCAGCAGTTATGTGTACCTAGGTTGAGAACTCAACATGATGAACGACCTAGGAGGAAGAGAGAGCAGCATGGAATGCCTTCAAAAACATCGAAGAAATAGCTAAAAAAAAAAAAGAACCTCAGGCTCCGGGCACGCCTCTTTGACTCCACCATTCTCCCTGCACTAACACAAGCCTCAGAGACCTGGGCCCTATGAAATCAGGATGAGAATGCTATTTGGGTCTCCCAAAGAGGAATCGAAAGAGCTATGCTTGAATATGACGCCTCACTCAAGTGAAAAAGAAGGAATCCGGAGCTCTGACCTCCGTCACTGATCCAGAGTCAGAGACGCTGTCTCATTTGCCAAGGCATCAAAAAATCAGATGGGCTGGACATGTAATGCGATTTGGAGACGACCGCTGGACTAGAGCTGTTACCGACTGGATCCCACGGGATGTCAAAAGATCACGTGGTCGCCCACGCAAAAGATGGTCAGACTTCTTCGCCAAGACCCTGAATGAACGGTTTGAGGCTCTTCGTATTCCTGAAGCAGCCAAATGCCATTGGGCTAAACTGGCACGTGATAGGGTCAAATGGAAATGTTACTGGCCTCGCCGCGAGCAAATCGATGAATAACGGGATGGCAAGTGATCAAGTAACTCTCTAGTTATGTGGGCTCCCTTCTGCAGAGACAGTACCAAAAGACCAAGTTTCTGATTAAACAGCAATGCCCCAGGCAACTTCAGGCCAATTTAAATCAAAACATCTAAGTCTAGTTCGAGCTAATCAACCACTAAAGTTCACATATGCTAGCTCCTCCTCCCTTCCTTCTGCCATTTTCCCCATCAGCTATAATATCATTTTAAAGCACCGCTTTGCCAAGCTTCCCTTTAAGTCAAACACTTAATGGAAATCTTTCAGCCAGCTTATTCTCTTTCCGAGACTCCCTCGCTCTCCTGACTTTCTCCTCCCTTTGCTCTGGTTAACTGCTGTTCCCTGGCATCGGGAGCCAAACTTAGGTAGCAGAGACAGTTCTAGCTAAGTGCAGAATTTTTGTACAGAAATGGTGGGAAATGAGTTTTATGCATAGAGACTCATGAAGAGGATCCCAGAAAGCTCAAAATGACTGGCCGAGCCATTTGAAGTTGATTCCACAGGCATGCAGAACCTTTTAAAAGATTGTGAGGGGACAATGTATAAAATAAGAGAGAGATACATAGACAGAGACAGCGACAGAGATAGAGACAAAGAGAGGGAGAAAGGAGGAAAATATAAAGTGCTTGCTATAGAGGCAGGCTGGGGTGGGTGGGAGGGAATGTGGGGACATTGGTGGTGGAATAGGGCACTGGTCAAGGGATGGATGTGGGCCACTGTATGACTCAGAACCAATTATGAACACTTTTGTAATCGTATATCTCATGGTGGTATAATAAAAAAATTAAAAATAAAATAAAAAGATTGTGAGGGGGAAAGCTGGCAGTTGGTGCATATAGAACAAGAATTTGGAAGGAACTTGAGAGACCTCATAGAAAGTTGGTACAGTGATCAAAGCCTAAAAGTTCAGGATCTGAAATCAAATGACGGCGAAATTGAACTGATGGAACATAATGAGACATTTCAGAGATGATAGATGAGCCTTAAAAAATATATGTAACAGGGCAAGATCAAAGCCTAATGATGCCTGACTTTTCATCCTGAGTGACTAAAATACAGAAATATAGAAGAAGCTGACAAGCTTTACAGTAGTGTTTCCTAAGTCAACCCAAGGAGTATGGAGACAGTAACTTCTAGTGCAATTGGAAGGAGATGCTTTCTGTTTATTTGATTACAGCAAGTATATTTACAGGGGAGTGATGGAGGTATTTCTTCTAAAAAAGAGGATGGTATGATATATACATTTGGAAACCTCTGCTTTAGGAGCCAAAGGAGACTTTCTGAAATACTACTCATGAGCTAATGGTAGGGTAAAAAGTCAAGTAGAGATGTTCTATAGTCAGATATGCCTCAGTGAGATGCTAAAGATAGAGAGTTATTAGTGGAGAAAGAATATTTGAAATCATGACTGAGATAAG
>JAJIBD010016223.1:0-22873 GCA_021461705.1 Cryptotis parvus | reverse complement strand
ATAATGGGATGTCAAATGATCAAGTGAATATCTGATTAGTATTCTATTACATATACATAGACTCTTCACCCATTTGACATTGGGCACTTGGGTCACTTTCAAATATTGACAATTGTCAATAAGTAAACGTGTATGTATCTTTCCAAATTAATGGATTTGTTTTTTGTTTTCTGTGTGACTGCACCTGGTGGTGCCCAGGGCTTATTACTGCTTCTCCTCAGCATCACTTCTGTCCATGCACTATCAGGATTTGAATACCGGTCAATTGTTTGGAAGGCAAGAGCATTGAACTCTCTGGCCAGAAAATCAGTGCTTTTTTTGTAAATAGACTTAATATGTCTATAAGACAGACGCACCCCCACTCCATGAGGACCTCCATTTTCCACATGCGGACTTCCTCCTCATCAGAACTCCACCCAGCAGACCAGCCTATCACAGACCAGCTCATCTGATCCACCCTGCTGTAGTCTTTTTAATCCGGCCCGGGTATGCTGATTCAGAGACAGACATGAGGCAGAGCTTCTACTGATCTCTCACTGTGCCCAGCCGCTCATGAGGTGCCCGGGGAGGGATGGCAAGTTCTAGCCCTGGCCCACCACCCCAGCAGAGCCTCACAACAAGCCAGACGACCCCTGACTCAATGAGGACCTCCATTTTTCACATCCGGACTTCTTCCTCGTCAGAACTCCACCCAGCAGACCAGCCTATCACAGCCGGGTTTGCACGGCCGCTTCTGGCTGCACGGTTCATCAATAAATGCTGGATTTTGAGATGACTACAAGAGTATGCTACCCACAAGGCAGAGCCTGGCAAGCTACCCGTGTCGTATTTGATATGCCAGATACCAGTAACAATTATAGACCTCATTCCCATGATCTGATGGAATGGTTTGAGGCTCTTTATGTTCCTGGAGCAAGCAGGTTCCCTTTGGGCTCTACTTGCATGAGACAGGTCATATGGAGATGTTACTGGTGCCCGCTCGAGCAAATCGAAGATAAATGGGAAGACGGTGATACAGTGATACAGACTTAATATCATATAACTGTCTAGTTTTATTGATAAATACCTAAGTGTAAAAGAATCTGAAGTTTAGATAAATTCTGTCATAAATGGACAATTTGAAAGAAAAATTTGAGATACACCCAGCAGTTCTTAGGGGCTACTGAAGTATGTGTTCAGAAGCTGCTACATGTAAGGCAAATGTCTTAACCTCCTAACACTCTCTATTGCTAAAATGAACAATTAAATTGCAACTATTAGGCAAGAAAATGAATAGAAGTTTTGTCAAAAAGTAATATAGAAATAACTGGATAGATATATAAAATAATTTTTTTAAAAAAGGCATTCAAAAACTCTCTTAAAGTGTGCAATAGAGTTAAGTTTGAATTGATTAATAACTACAATATTATGCCCCAAACTATGTAATAGTTTAAGGAAAACAAATCATACTGAGATACCAGCTTGAGTGACACCCTCAAAATTCAAGTCTGTTATTAAGAAAAATAAAAGTAAAAATAAATAAATATTATTATATCATCTAAAAAGATTGAAATACAAGTACATAGGGAAAAACTATTAGTTAAAGTAAATACTACTGAATACACTCCACTTAATGCAGGCAAATATTCACACACTATCCATCTAAGAAAGGGTTAATTAACAGATAAAAAGCTCACAAAACAAGTGAACAAAAAAAAAGCAAACAAACAAAATAAAGAAAAAACTGAAGAAATACCACTTAACCAGAAAAGACTGACAAATACTAATAGGCACATTTTTTAAAAAGTGTGTAATCCAGAAAATACAAAGTATTCCAACAATTGCTTTTATGAATTATTATCCCCCATACTTTATGTCTGTAAAGATGGTCTGCAACAAAAAAACTCCCAGAAACAAGTCTTTAGGGGGTGTGAAGTGAAAAAACTGTCTCATTTACTGTTAATAATAATGAAGCTTAATCCAATATCTAAGGAAAACTGTGGGGCTATTTTACAGAAAAAAAAATCCAGCCAGAACTGCCATATGATCCAGCAATCTAACTTGAATATCTTGTCAAAGAATTCAAAAAAACCATCTATTTGAAGATGTCAGTGACTAAAAAATGCCCCCCATTAGCTCTAAACCCCACTTCTAAATTTTCTATATATTAAAAAATTTACTGTGCAAACTTCCTGTCAAAAAGAAATGAAATCACAGTCATTTTAATTCATGAGAGATTACCTCCTTTTATGCAATTAGTTGACATCTAGAATTATACTCCTCTGTAAAAGCAAAACAAAGCTCTAACCTTTGTGTAAACAGAAAATCATACAAAATATAACAAATATCACATAAGACTACACTTGAGTTGTTTCGCTTAATAACAAAAGTACACATAATAAGCATGATAATAAGCTTTATTATTGTCTGTATAGCCCATTCCTTTCTGGTTTGGCATTTAATAATGATCCTGTGATCTTCTGACGACTCTTTTGTTACCAAAGTTAAAGATAACTGTGACCTGCTATATGCCATGTGTCTGGCGTTGTCTATACTATACTGTTTAATTCTCTCCACACATTAACAATTACAATATATACCACTTTAAGTGGAAATTTGGTCTAGAGTAATGGAAGCATAGTTCAAGCCAAAATATATTTTTAAAGTTGTACTTAGCATGTATAATAAAATATTTTGGTAAAGGTTTTGAGAATTTTATATAAAAGGGTGTATATGAATTGTAGTTACTAATAAGTGATGAAAATCATGTGAAAAAGCAAAATTGTTTAAATTTTAGCCATTCGTATTAAAGTTTTCTACAGTTCAAAAATAGAATTTAACTTGATATGAATGTTTGGCTACCTGACCCTTGAGGTGTTGTAGGTGTGACTGCAGTGCCCGGCTGCATCAGCAGGTGGCAGACAGGAGACAGGATTGTCCACACCCAATCATCTGTCCCATGAGCCCTGATGGTTGATGGTATGACATAGAAAAGACTGGGCCCCCTGGGATGAACCCAAAGCCAAGGCAGAACCTGGCAAGCTACCCGTGGTTTATTTGATATGCCAAAAACAGTAACAATAATAAACCTCATTCACAACAAATGGAGATGTTACTGGTGCCTGCTCGAGCAAATTGATGAACAATGAGAAGACAAGTGATACAAGTGATACAAGTGATTTTCTGAATGTTATAGCTTTATTAGTAATAAATAAGAATGTACAGACAAATAGAATACATTTCTGACCACAAAACAATAAAAATTCAGAAGAAAAGATAATACAAATTATCCTGTTTACAAGTCTTCTTGTAATGACTGTAATAACCTTTAGGATGGAGAAAGTATATAAAAGAACATCTGGATTTGAGTAAGAATAAAAGGAGCTCCTGAGGTAGTTTGATGTTACATGGTTAGCATAGAAAACAGTTTTTTGAAAACAGTTGTTGGAAAGCAATGCCTTAGTATTTTAAATACATAGGAAAAAGAATCTCTATCAAAGACTCAGAGACATGGGGTAGAGCTGCTACGGGCTCTCCCTGTGACCAGCTGATCATGAGGTGCCCAGGAGGGAAGGCGGGTTCTAGCCCTGGCTCGCCATTCCAGAAGAACCTCACAAGAAGTCAGAGGACCCCCCATGCCATGAAGACCTCCATTTTAGACATCCAGACTCCACAGTTCATCAGAGCTCCACCCAGCAGAAAATCTGATCTTTCCCTGATTCATCAATACATGCACCAGATGACAGGCTACTACAAGAGTATCCCACCCGCACAGCAGAGCCTGGCAAGCTACAGTGTCATATTTGATATGCCAAAAAACCAGTAACAATTATAGACCTCATTCCCATGACTTGAAAGGAATGGTTTGAGGCTCTTCGTGTTCCTGGAGCAAGTAGTTGCCCTTGAGCTACACTAGCATGTGACAAGACATATGGAGATGTTACGAGTGCCCACACAAGCAAATCGGTGGACTATGGGAAGACAAGTGATACAAGTGATATTAGTGATGAAAAGAATGCTTTTTGGTTTTTGTATGCCCAAAGAAATTCAAGCTAAAATGAAAATATACCTATTAAATAGAAAATATTTGCTCAAAATATATCAAATAAAAATCAATATCCAAGATACATAAACTTTTATAATGTTTAGCAACAATGTAACCAATAACTCCATCAAAATGGAAATTGAACAGATACATCCATTAAAAACGACATACAAATTGACTAGCATCTGAATAATTGTGCAAATAACTTGTCAGGGAAGTCTAAATGAAAAGAACAATTAGATATAATAAAACAACAGAGAGAATGGGATATATTAAGAAGAGAAGAAACAACCCATGTTGGTAGAGATGCAGTGAAAAAGGAACTTTTTTTTTTTACTGTTGGTAGCAATTTAGTCTGTTTCTCCCTATGGGAAAATATTAAATGATTTCTCAAAAGTTTTGCATAAAGATCCCATTTGACCTAATTCTTCCTCTTCTTGATATTTATCCCTCAAATACACACGAAAATAGTAGTGAGAAAAGATGCACACCTATGTTCATTGTTGTGCTTAGTACAATATCCAGTGTATGTATGGAAGCAATGTAAATGCCTGATGACAAATGAATAAATGAAGACTTTTTAATACATAAAAACAAGCTGAATCTAAAGAAAACCATGTTTATGAAAAAAGAACTAGTTCCAGAGGCCCCATTCACTTTCAATGGAACAAACATCTCTGAATGCAGCAGTTATGTGTACCTAGGTCGAGAATTCAACATGATGAACGACCTAAAACCTGAGCTGCGCAGGAGGAAGAGAGTGGCATGGAATACTTTCAAAAGCATTGAAGAAATAGCTAAAAGGACAAAGAACCTCTGGCTCCGGGCACATCTCTTTGACTCCACCATTCTCCCTGAGTTAACATATACTTCAGAGACCTGGGCCCTATGAAAGCAGGATGAGAATGCTATTCGGGTCTCCCCAGAGAGGAATCAAAAGAGCTATGCTTGGAATATCACGCCTCACTCAAGTGAGAGAAGGAATCCGGAGTTCTGACCTCCATCGCTATTCCAGAATCTGGGACGCTGTCTCCTTTGCCCAGGCAAAATCAGATGGAAATCAGATGATCGAAAATCAGATGGGCTGGGCATGTAATGCGATTTGGAGACAATGGCTGGACTAGAGCCGTTACCGACTGGATCCCACGGGATGTCAAAAGATCATGTGGCCACCCACCTACAAGATGGTCAGACTTCCTTGTCAAGACCCTGAAGGAACGGTTTGAGGCTCTTCATATTCCTGATCAACCAGATGCCATTGGGCTACATTGGCACGTTATAGGGTCCAATGGAAATGTTACTGGTGCCCGCTTCAGAAAATCGATGAATAACGGGATTCAAGTGATCAAGTGATTACGCAGCTATAAGGAAAATTGTCATCATGTGTTCAATACAATTCAGATGGAAGCAGTGTTCCATATTGAATGAAGTGAAAAAAACAAATACCAGGTGCATTCACTAATTTGTGATATATGGTGTAACATTACAAAAACATGAAGGTATAAATATGGACAAACCCTTTGCCTTGGTCTCTCCAAATGAGAATATCTAACAAAAGGAAAAAATAGGGAGCAGTAAGGAGATACAGATTGATAAAAACATTTGGGACCTGTACACTTTGGTAGCATAGAAGAAAAGTGATTGTATATATCAGAACTATTATAACAGGATGGGTCAGTAGTATAGCACCATCCCCAGTACCCATTAAGATCCCCTGAGTGTGCTAGGAGTGTTAACTATGTGTAGAATTAAGAATAATTCCTGAACAATGCCAGTTGTGACACCGAAACAAAACAAGGCAACAACAGCATAAACTATTGTTTACATGTGTCCAAAAAATAATAATCAACAAAAAAACCTGAGTTTGATAAAGAGGCAAGTTGGGTACTTGGGGATGGAAATTGGAGGCAAAACTTGGATCACTGGTGAAAGAATATTGAAAGTAGTGGTGGGTTTGATCTTAGAGTATTGCATGTTGGAAAGTCTCTTAATAGGATTTATACATAACAGTGAGTAAATTATCATTAAAATAAGTAACTTTTACTATTAAACTAAAAATATATCTAAATATCTGTCACCTATCACATCTTCCAGAAAGGCAATGGAGAAGATTATCCATGACTTATACTCAGGTCTCTTTGATAAACACGTCCAACTGCCCACATACCAAATTATGCAGGATGTCGTTCCCAATGTTCTCCCTTCTGAAATCCGATGTGCCATTTCATCAGTGAAGAAGGGAAGAGCATCAGGCCCAGAAAAAAGTCTGACCTGAACACCTGAAGAATTTGCCTTCAGTCCTCATCAATATGCTAGCTCGGCTCTTCACATGCTACCTGTCCGAATGCAAGGTGCCCTCTCATTGGAAAACCAGCAAGACAGTTCTACTGTTCAAGAAGGGAGGCATCCACGACAACTATCGCCCCATCTGCCTGTTGTCTGTCATCTACAAGCTGTTCACTCGAGTTATCCTGAACAGGATTCGCAGAACATTAGATAAATGGCAACCATGTGAGCAAGCTAGCTTCCGGAAAGGATTCAGCACAATCGACCATATCCACACCGTAACCAAGCTCATTGAGGTGTGTAGGGAGTTCAGGATGCTGCTCTGTCTCAATTTATTGATTTAAAGAAAGCCTTTGATTCTGTGGAGACTGAAGCGGTCATCGAAGCCCTAGCCAAACAGGGAGTTCAAAACCAATATATCAAGATCCTTTGTGAGCTGTATTATGGGTTCACCACCAGGATCTCACCATTCTACAAAGAAGTGATCATCAATGTCAAAAGAGGGGTTCGACAGGGTGATACCATTTCACCAAAACTCTTCAGCGCCACCCTCGAGAACATGATGCGACAATTAGAATGGGAAGGAATGGGAGTGAAGATAGACGGTCAGCAACTAAACCACCTCTGCTTTGCTGATGACGTCATTCTAATAACACCAAATAATAGCCAAGAGGCACAAATGCTGGCCGACTTCAATGGAGAATGTGGAAAGATAGGTTTACAGCTGAATCTCAGCAAACCTATGTTCATGAAAAATGAACTAGTTCCAGAGGCCTCATTCACTCTCAATGGAACAAACATCTCTGAATGCAGCAGTTATGTGAACCTAGGTGGAGAAGCCAACATGATGAACGACCTAAAACCTGAGCTGCGTAGGGAGAAAGAGAGCGGCATGGACAGCTTTCGAAAACAGAAGAAATAGCCAAAAGAACAAAGAACCTCCGGCTCCGGGCACATCTCTTTGACTCCACCATTCTCTCTGCATTAGCATATGCCTCAGATACCTGGGCCCTACGAAAGCAGGATGAGAACGCTCTTCGGGTCTCCCAAAGAGGAATCGAAAGAGCTATGCTTGGAATATAATGCCTCACTCTAGTGAAAGAAGGAACCCGGAGATCCAACCTCCATCGCTGTTCCAGAATCAGGGACGCTGTCTCGTTTGCCAAGGCATTGAAAATCAGATGGGGTGGACATGTAATGCGATTTGGAGACGACCACTGGACTAGAGCCATTACCGACTGGATTCCACGGGATGTCAAAAAGATCATGTGGCTGCTCACCTACAAGATGGTCAGAATGCTTCGTCAAGACCCTGAATGAACAGTTTGAGGCTCTTTGTGTTCCCGAGGGCAGCCAGATGCCATTGGACTACACTGGCATTTGATAGGGTCAAAAGGAAATATTACTCTGCCCGCTCGAGCAATTCAATGAATAATAGGATGTCAAGTGATCAAGTGGTCAAGTGATCTGTCAACTATTAGTCTGATACAAGAAACATGTATTGAATGAAGACCAGAGGGGAAAAAATGTGTCAACATAACTGTTCTGAATATTTTTTCCTGCTGTACCAAGAAACAGGGGCAGGAAATTAATTTTGGTGCTTAAGTGATAAGAGCAACAAAAAATCACATGACACAGGATATGACTTAAGAAAAAGGTGGACAATTTTTGGAAACTATTGGAAAGTTCTTAGTTATTCTTGGAAAACATCTCAAAGTAAATTTTGACACAGTGTTCTGTTAAAAATAGACTCGGTGTTTTATTTTTCATAGTTTCTAGGTAAATGATAGTACTACTAATTATTACCTAACTACCCTTAACAGTTTTAAGAATCCAGACACTTTTATTAATACTCTTACTAGCCAGAACAATTTTCTTGCAGCTATTTTGAGGTAATAAGTATAAAAACATCTAGCCTATTGAATTTTATGGGTTGACCTTTCTTCTCATTATGAAGATGTCTTACATAATGTCTGACATTAAAAATGTATTAATAATATTCTGTTCGATTCATAACTATACTTACCAAATGACATGCTATAGACTAGGAGTCAGAGTGGAGTCAGCAAACTTCTTCCATAAAAAGTAAGATAATAAAATATTTTAGACTTTTCAGCACAAATATTCTGTTGCAACTATTCAATTATGGTATAATATCAAGGAGGTCATAGACCATATATTTAAAAAATTTTGTGACCTTGCCACATTTGTGTGAGGCAGAGAGCTATTCAGATGGGCAATGGAGCTGTATGAAAATAATAGTTGGAAATAATCACTCTGTAAACAAGTGACTGTTGAATGCAGAAAAAGTGATATACATGATAATCTTTAGGTATTTGTTTTGCAATCCAAATGCTCAAAATGGGGGAAGAGAGATGGGGAAGTCGAGAGAGATACTGGGAACATTGGTGGTGGAAAATGTACACTGGTCAAGGGACAGGTGATGAAACATTGTATGATTAGAACCAAATGAAGAACCTTGTTGAACTGTGCATCTCGCAGTGATTCTATTAAGTAAAAAACAAATAAATAAATAAGGTGTGGTTGTGTTTCAATAAAACTTTATTCAAAAAAGAAATTATTATTTGACTTTTAGGTCTCAGAAATTTGTATGCAGATTTTTGCTATAAAACATTAGTAATTTAATAAGTTGTATTATTATTACTGAATATGAATTCCAAATTTCAAATAATTTGCTTATATATAATATATAGAACCAGATGAACTTTTAGAAATGCTAAAATATCATTGTAATAGTCTTTAATTATATATGAAATATATAAAAGTTTTAAGAAGATGACAGTGAAAAATGACCTGCACAATAAAGGAAACAGTCTGACTTTAACCTATGGTTATTAGCAGTGAGATGTGAAAGATTAATCTGAAAAGGTTGAGATCAGATACAGCATCCTAGTAACAGATGTAGATAAATAAACCTCATAAAGGCACAATAATATTCCACCAATGTTTATTGATCACAGATCTTGAGGTTACCAGAAGGGTTGATTGCTTTCCATCAGGAGGTTGACAGATACAGACAAGGCCCAACAGAGCCTCGCAAGAAGCCAGAGGAACCCCACCACAAAAGGGCTGCCATTTTCAACATCTGGACTCCACAGCTCGTCAGAGCTCCACCCAGCAGAAAAGCTGATCTTTCCCCTTCTTGTGTGGTCGAAAAGACGGTTCATCAACTGTATTGATGAAAAATAGTTCATCAATAAACTCACGAGATGAGAGGTTACTACAAGAGTATCCCACTCGCACAGCAGAGCCTGGCAAGCGACACGTGTTGTATTTGATATGCCAAAAACCAGTAACAATTATAGACCTCATTCCCATGACCTGAAAGAATGGTTTGAAACTATTCATGTTCCTGGAATGAGCAGATGCCCTTAGGCTACACTAGCATGTGACTGGACATATGGAGATGTTACTGGTGCGTGCTTGAGTAAATCGATGATCAATGGGAAGACAAGTGATATACGTGAATGACCACATATTCTGCTTCATTTTTAAAATATCTTTGTTCTTTAATAATGAATTTACTCAAATGATTTGACACCTTTGTAAAAATGCATTAGTTTATATATTAGCATTATTGACAATGGAATCTCATGGTTCTTAGTTGAAAGTATAACTATACTTATTTGAGTACATTTTTGTTGACTATTATTTTGTTTAGTCCTATACAATATGCTTTTAATGAAACTTTACATAGTCCTAGCCATTGAATTCTAAGAACAAAACTATTTTTATTCATAACTTAATTTTTATTTTATTATAGAACAATGGTTTACAAAGTTATTCATATTTGGGAATACATATTTTGATACCAACCCCACCATAGTGTCAACTTCTCTTTACAATTGTTTCCATACTCTCTCTAGACTGCTCCTGTCTGCCGCCTTGACAGGCACATTTATAATTCCTGAGGATATAATTTAGATCTCATGTTTTCACTGTTGTTAAGTTTAATGCTTTGGATATAACACTTTCCATGTCAAAATATTACCAAGGTATTTGACCCCTGTTCTCTCAATTCTTCCCTTACTCTTCTTCATTCACCTCTTAATTTATTTCCTTCTCTGTCCTTCTTGTACTATGGGGTCAAGGCTGTACTAGCCACCCCCTTCACTACAATTCAAATAACAATTATTTAATAGATATACAGCTGATATTCAAATGATATACATATACTATATATATCACTATATTATATACAACTGATATTGTAAATCATATATAAATGATTTATTTATCATATATAAATGATATACAATATCAGTTACAATATCATATAAGTGATATCATATGTAAATGATATATATGATTTATTTATCATATGTAAATGATATACAATATCAGTTGTATATAATATAGTGATATATCATATAAATATATAAATATCATTTATATATGATATCACTTATATCAAATATAAATGATATTTATATTTATATTGTCGAGGAGCACTGCCAGGGTCCCCGACAATGTCGGGAAGCGAGTTCCCTTCTACCCCGAGCCGGTGGGGAATGGATGAAGTCTCAGGAATCCGATACAGTTTTAAAAAGGGCTTTACTATTACAGGTTCCAATATACAATCCAAGAGCAGGGAAAACCTCCAGACTCTGCGTTCCCAGCTAGGCCCCAGCCAGGTGTAGGCCAAAATGGCTGCCAACACGTGTTGAGGCAAAACAGAGAAATGGAGAGGCCAGAGGCAAAAAAGCCAAGGGGAAGTCAAAATGGCAAAAGCGGAAAAAAGAGAGAGAGAGAGATTCTTTCTTCTTACAGCTTATTTTATAGCTAGAAATCCGCCCAAACTCCCCAGCCCAGCCATTCTGGGCTGGGCTATCTAGAGATGAAAACAGGAAAACAGCTCCATAGAATGTAGCAACTTCAGGAGGCCATCTGGTTGTTTACAAGGACCCAGAGCTAATTCAAAGCCTCCTAGCAGAGCTGGGAGAAGCTATAAGCTAAATGTAACTTCCCCTGGCAGGAAGGATCAAATGCCCTCAGGTAATTTCTCCCAGAACCTCACCTAATGACTTGAGCCAAGATCTGCCTGGAAATGCCTTTATAGAGTAGAGAAGGGGGTTTCTGAGATGGCATGTCTCTGTACCAAAGACTAATACTAATGCCAGTTAAATATTTCTCCAAGCCTTCACAAGAGTCTAGTCTGCTTCACGGTAGTTTTGTATTTTAGTTGCCTTTGAGTTATCAGGGAGCCATGCTTGCTTGGAGACAAACAGCATTTCTCTCTGGTCTAATTATTTAGAGATCCAACGTGGCCAGGCCAATATGCTGGTAAGATCTAGCTAGTCCCACGATGATTGTGGTAGCATGAGAGAATATTTATACCAGCCAGTAAAGAATACATGGTCAGATAAGACTGCCACATTCAGACTATCCCCTATCTATGAAGTGACCTGCAGGAGGTAATCCAGGGCAGATGCAGAGGCCTAGGCTTTTAGGTGTCCTGCAACATATATGATATATAACTAATATTCAACTGATATATATAAACTGTATATCATAGCCATATAATATACAACTGATATACATAAACTGTCTATGTATAAGCTCTAAAACTGATAAATAAGACATACATATACTGATGCATGATATACATATGCTGTATATGTGTCAGTTATACAACTGATAAGTAAGATAACTGCATTCTGTGTTTGTCCTTCTATGACTCGTTTACTTAACAATATAAGCTTCAATTCCATCCACATTAATTTTTATGTATTTAAGTCTTATCATTTTATTTCATCCATTAAAATATATTTTATACAGAAGTATCCACTAGATCACTAGATGACTAAAAATCCCATTGCTCATCGATTTCCACCATCAGGTGCCAGTAACATTTCCATTTGACCCTATCACGTGCCAATGTAGCCCAATGTCATCTGCTTGCTTCAGGAATACGAAGAACCCCAAACCATTCGTTCAGGGTCTTGACAAAGAAGTCTGACCATCTTGTAGATGGGCGACCACATGATCTTTTGACATCCTGTGGGATCCAGTCGGTAATGGCTCTAGTCCAGCAGTTGCCTCCAAATAGTATTACATGTCCAGCCCATCTGATTTTTTGATGCCTTGGCAAAGCGAGACAGCGTCCATGACTCTGGAACAACAGCGGAGGTCGGAATTTTGGATTCCTTCTCTCACTTGAGTGAGGAGTGATATTCCAAGCATAGCTCTTTTGATTCCTCTTTGGGAGACCGAATAGCATTCTCATCCTGCTTTTGTAGGGCCCAGGTCTCTGAGGTGTATGTTAATGCAGGGAGAACTGCGGAGTCGAAAAGGTGTGCTGGAAGCCAGAGGTTCTTTGTCCTTTTAGTTGTTTCTTTGATGCATTTGAAGGCATTCCATGCCACTCTTTTTCCTCCTGCACAGCTCAGGATTTAGGTCATTCATCACATTGACTTCTCGACCTACATACACAGAACTGCTGCATTCAGAGATGTTTGTTCCATTGACAGTGAATGGGGCCTCTGGAACTAGTTCATTTTTCATGAACATAGTTTTGTTTAAGACTCAGCTATAGACCTCTCTTTCCACATTCACAGTCAAAGTCAGCCAGCATTTGTGCCGCTTGGCTTGGTGTTATTAGAACGATGTCATCAGCAAAGCAGAGGAGGTTTAGTTGCCCACAATCTATCTTCACTCTCATTCCTTCCCATTCTAATTGTCACATGATGATCTCAAAGATGGTGTTAAAGAGTTTCAGTGAAATGGTATCACCCTGCCGAACCCCTTTTTGACATCAATGATCACTTCCTTGTTGAATGGTGGGATCCTGGTCATGAATCCGTAATAGAGCTCTGATGGATCTTGATGTATCGGTTTGAACATCCCATTTGGCTAGGGCTTCGATGACCACTTCAGTCTCCACAGAATCAAAGGCTTTATTTAAATCAATGAGCGTGAGACAGAGCGGCACCTTGATCTCCCAACAAACCTCAATGAGCTTGGTTACCATGTGGATATGGTCGATTGTGCTGAGTACTTTTCGGAAGCCAGCTTATTCTCATGGTTGTCCTTCATCTAATGTTCTGCCAATCCTGTTCAGGATGACTCGAGTGATCAGCTTATAGATGACAGACAACAGGCAGATGGGGCGATAATTGCCAATGTCATGAATGTCTCCCTTCTTGAACAGTAGAACGGTCCTGCTGGTTTTCCATTAGGAGGGCACCTTGTAATCAGACAGGTAGCATGTGAAGAGCTGAGCCAGTGTATTTATGAGTACTTATGGCAGATTTTTTCAGGTGTTCAGGTCTGACTTTGTCTGGGCCTGGTGCTGTTCCCTTCTTTACTGACGAAATGGCATGTCGGGAAGGGAGAATGTTGGGAACAACATATCATCCTGCGGAATTTGGTATGTGGGAAAGTGGAAGTGGCTATTAAAGAGATCTGAATAGAAGTTGTGGATGATCTTCTCCATGGCCTTCCTGGAAGATGTGAATTGAATTCTAAGGGTGAATTCTAAGGGTGCATCTTAAGGGGTGAAACCAGTTTTAAAGCTGAAAGCTTATCTAAAAGGAAGCTGAAATATTAGTGCCAAAGTTTTTGAAGTTAATTACCTAGGATTTGCAATCTTCTATAATAATTTTATTCTGACATGATCCCATGAGTTCTCCTAGAAAATCACTGCAGCATATAAAATATAACATATATGAGAAAATTATTGATTTTTCTTTCTCAAAAATCCCAAATCACTGTTCAAAATAATTATTTTACTAACTTAACATTTATTTTTATATTGCTTCTTTTTTGAGCTCTATTATTAAAATAAAATGTTATAATGCAAATGTAGTTTGAAATAAATATTGCATTATTGACTACTAAAATTACTTTTGTGAATAATGAATTAAAGTTCAGTATTTTAATGCATATGAATGTGAGGTTCTAGGAGAATTCTTGAAGCTTAACTAATGCAACTCAGCTTAACTAATGCAACTTTTTCTATAACAAATATAATTAACTACAAAGAGTAAATCTATTTGTTATTTATTTTAATTTTTATGGTTCATTACATGTTTGCAATAGTAAGTAAAAATAACAAGAGAAAAACCCTGATTGTTTAAATTAAATTTTATTATCCTTGCCTTGTACAGTGAGCATTTACCAGAATAAAATAGAAATCCCAATATTATTTTAGTATTACATTAGACATTTCAATATTCTAACTTATAACAAAGCATTATAATATTTACCTGATAGAACTGATATATTCATATAAACTTTAAAAATGTGTTGGAAAGGGTGTTAGTGACATAAATTGTGTGCTTAAAATTCTAGTTTCTTTTCACTTTAAAAACAGGATATAGGCATGAAATTTAGTCAGTAAAGGTGTATTTCTTTTGATTGAACATTGCTCACTTTAAAAATCAAGCACATATTAAGAAATTAAGAAAGCTGTTAACATTCTTGTAGATAAGAAAAAATGTGTATTTGATTCATCTTAAGGTGGTCTAGCAAAAATATAAAGAAACTAATACACTCCAAGTTAACTAGGAAGCTGTAACAAATTTTACAACTTTTGTGAATTATGAGTTAGATTATTTATAGATGTTGAGAATAAATTTTACCACCTTGATCATCTAATTTCTTCTCTCATTTTTCTACAATTGTTATGCAATTAGTAAAATGATCACTAGAAATATATTTCATGTAATTTTACTACCTTTCATTATTTTTGTATTATTATTTTAAGATATTAAGATAATCATTGCATGTATAACATTAGATTTCAGAATATAATCTATATATCAAATTCTAAAAAATTAGTTGAAATCATTATATTAAAATGTAGAACAAATAAAAGCTCTATTACAGTTGATATTCTCTTTCATGGATGTCAGTTTTATGAGCCATGTATAATTAAATGCATGACTATAAAACAACTCTGAAAAAAAACTCTTTTAAACAATGACGTATTAATAGCTGCTGTGCGGCATCATTTGTTTTCAGATAGTAGTTTTAAAATGTGTATTTATATTAACACTTCTTGGGTCTATATGTATTCAGTCCCTCTCTGATCACCTATATTAAAATGTCTTTCCAGATTTATGCAACTTTTGTTTAAGACTTTAAATCTTCTTACATATACAAAAAAAAAGTCAAACTTTGACACTAGGCAGGAATAGAGGGTAGGAGGAATAATTCTAAGTGAAATTTATAATCTAATAGAGGGCTGAAGTAAAATTTGTTGACATACAAATTGAAGCTTGGTAAAGATTGGCTTGGTGACAGATGGACTAATATGATGATGATCTGGGGGGATAGGGTGAGGAAAATTAACTAACACCAGCTAAACAAAGGACCATATTTTAGTAATGCTGAGAACAGCCACCAATGGAAGCATCCCACTTCCCAGGTGTGTGTCTGAAATCTAATCTGTACTGGATAAGAACTACAGATGAATTGGCATATTTCTCACATTGCTTGCAAGTTTACAGAGCAGAAGGGGAAAAAAGGAATCTTTTCCTGGTAAAAATTAATGGGATTAGAGTGACAGTTTCATGCCTGCTACTCAATTCAGTCTACCAAGTACTGAACACCAAGCCAGGACTAAGCCTTGGAGTGCTATCAGTGTGGCCAAAGCAAACAAACAAAAAGACCAAAATAAATAATAAAAAAGTATAACAGTCTTTGAATTTGTGAAAGATTGTAAAACTCCACTGCCAACCAATTATTTCTTTCATACATATATACATATATTGCTATTATTCCCATAGTTTTTATTGATTTTATTTATGTATTTTCACTGTATGTGACATAAAGAGAATTTTTCTATTAACAACGGTATAGGCTGTTAATTATCTATTATAATTATAATAATCATCTTCAGTTGATTACTGAAGATGACTGAAAATGTCAAGAAAAAAAATATATCCATGAAACTCAAAAAGCTAAATTTATATTTAAGTAATATTTTCTTTATAACACCAGCTATCCAAATCTCAATCAGGGTTGGGAGAATATTTCTAGAATCAATGCTTTGGTTAGGTCACTCTTGTTTGTGATAGTCTGCTATGTTTATGCCACAGGTAGTTAGGCCGTTATATCTACAAACTGTTTTCACATTGGAATCTTAGGCTAGGCATGCGATTTTTTACTTCTTTCCAATTATTAGCAATGATGTCTTTACCTTCACCCAAATAACATTTATTTCATTACCTCTTCTCTCTCTGTATAAAAACAAATTCTTCTATCATATATATTAAATGTTGTATATCTTAGTTTTTAAAGAGTAATGATTATAATTTTATAATTTGTATAAATATTTGTTTATATGTACCTCTCTCCTTGGTTTATAAAATCTATGTATAAAAATAGGGATTTACTTTTGCTCTTCCTATCCTGGTAGAATGACTAATAAACAGTCATCAAAGGGTTTTTTTTTGTACAGGAATGAATCATTTAAGAGGTAACATCACAGAAGATTATAGGGTGTCAAGTATTGTGAAGTCACAAACTTGCCTGGAATAATGTTCAGCTTTTATTTTAGGATAGCAATAGCCACATTTCTTTATATATTTTTTTCTAGGCCGATTTCTTTGACTAATCTTACTTTAAAAAATTAGACAAGCAGATTGAGATTCACATGTAAGTCAATTGCAAAAGAAACTCATATTTAAAATACCTGAAATTTATCGCAACTCATACTTTTAAAAAGCTATTTAAATAATTTTGACACCTTGTATATGTCTTTTGATCTCAAAAGACAATGTATTTCTCTCTTACAAATAAATGTAAATTTAACCTACTAAACAACAGTGATGACATCTTTTATAAAATAATCATTCTAAATTTTATTCTCCCAGCAATACTCTTGCTCACAACAAATGCATTAAAGATCCGAGCAACAGAATGTTGCTTGAGAGATAATTCTAAGGCATGAGAAAGCAAGCAGTTGGGATAATGAAAAGTTTGGAAATAAAAAGTGAGATAATGAAAATATCTGCATCTCTAATGGGAGACCACATTAACAATTGAATTCTCACATTCCCCAACTGGAGCACACAGTTCCATACTCGGGAAATGTCTTCTCCTTTCTGGTAGCCAGGGAAGCCTCAGAATTAGAAATGCATGGGATGGAGCAATAGTGTAGTGAGTAAGATGCTTGCCTTGCACGTAGCTGACTGGGGTTTAATCCCCAGTTCCTTATATGGTCCACTTAGCCCACGCCTGCCATGACTCTCTGAGAGTCAGAAATGAACCCTGAGCACTGCTTTGTGTGGCCTCAAAACAAGCAAAAATTATAATCACGCAATTCAAAATCAAGTTGAATTTTTATTTTTCCAATCTGATGTTTTCAACATCTATATTAAGGTTACTGTTATAATGAATTTATGGAAATTTTTTTTATAGGGTAAATTCAGCCTAAATATTTTTGTTATACATGGTTTATGACAAATTTCGAAATTTTTTTTGTCTTAGTTTCTTTTGCTTCCAGTCATAATCTTCTACTTGTGTTGTGTCTCCACACTGGTTTCTTAGGCAAGACAGATAAAATTGTTTCTTCTTTTGTATCTAGTCAACTATCATGTAACAAATTTTTTTTGAAAATACATTAATAGTGGCCACATTGAAACTAAAATATGAATATTAGAATGGAATTTGCTTGGATTCTCTGCAGAAGTTTAGAGTCAAGTTTGGAAAAGTCAATAATGAAATTAAGAACAGACATAGGTTCAAAGAAAGTTTATAAATTCAGATACATTCAAACACTAACAAGTAAAATGCTAATTTTAGTGTCTGGAAAACAGAGACAGGAGCCTCATTAAAAGTGTGAGCAATTACCTGCAGAAATATTGGTTGGGTGTCTAATATATAGATGTCATCAGCTCTCTGGTCTTAGTTTCTGAGACCTGGTACCAAATTTGCTTATTTTGTATTTTAAATGAGATTATGTTTTTCTGTTTAGAGATAGTGACAATTAAATAAAGATCCATTCATTTAGTTCAATCAAGGTGAGTTGAATTCAAATTATAAACAAAATATTATATATATATATGTTTTATTTATAATGTGCTGAGCATAGTTGACATTAGAGACTGGATTTAAATATTTTTTACTTGGACACTTATTACAGATAAACCTATTGATAACATAGTGTGTCAAATCTAACTATGAATAATTAGAAGTCAATATCTGAAGCTGAAAATTGTGTTAACAGATTTGTATCAACTCCATTTAAACTCAACTTTATTACTTTTGACTAAGATCTGATAATTTAGGCAAAAGCAAACCAAGAAATACCATTTAAAAAAATAAAATTAGCATCCCAAGTGAGACATTAGTAAAATACCATGTTTTGGATGTATATGATTGCTTTATTCACACATTTTCTGATTGTCTGCTATGTTTTGCAACTTAAAGCTAAAGACTGATCATTAAATGATAACAGGAATTTTCTTAAACTATGAATTAAAAAAAGCTTGTAATGACAAAGTATAATTATCATTAATAACAGTTTAATTTTTTCTTCAAATTTTGCTTAGATGCTATATTAATTTAAGTAATTTATAAGGCACTTTTCCCCACTGACTAAAGTGATAATAATTGATTTTAAGAATTGTCGCCTTCATCTGAAAGACTTTTCTCAAAGGTGAAGCAAAGCTAAATTTAGATTTTGAGTAGTGTTGTCTGGAATGGGATCTATTTTGGTAGGTGAAAATCATATCTGATTTATGTGCCATTCTTCACTAAGGCATAAACATTCTCCTTAAATCAGAATCTTTTAAAGCAAGTCTGCTTAAAACTCAGACTTGTGTAACTGAATTTAATTTGTAGAGAACATTAATATAAGTTAACATTTGTTTTAATTATTATTGTGAAAACTTGGAGTATTTTGTTTTAAAACTATGTATTTATTTTAAAATAATAGATATTTCACTGCAGATCATTGAAACATTAAAAAGGTTTGCTGGTTCCTGGTATAGCTCATTTCTCCAGGTCATTAATCCATGATAACATTGTAACAAATATTGTTCTATGATGCAGGACTCCTCTAGGAGCCTCTGCATCTGCCCTGGATTGCCTCCTGCAGGTCACTTCATAGATAGGAGGGTACTAGAAATGTGGCAGTTTATCTGACCATGTATTCTGTACTGGCTGGTATAAATATTCTATCATGCTACCACAATCATTGTGGGACTAGCTACATCTTACCAGCATATTTGCCTGGCCACATTGGATCTCTAAGTGTTAGACCAGAGAGAAAATGCTGTTTGCCTCCAAGCAAGCAAGCATGGCTCCCTGATAACTCAAAGGCAACTAAAATACAAAATTACCGTGAAGTAAAGACGAGACTCTTGTGAAGGCTTGGAGAAATATTTAACTGGCATTAGTATTAGTCTTTGGTACAGAGACATACCATCTCAGAAACCCCCTTCTCTACCCTATAAGGCATTTCCAGGCAGATATTGGCTCAAAACATTAGCATATAATAGGGCCTAGGTGAGGTGCTGGGAGAAATTACCTAAGGGCATTTGACCCTTCCTGCTTCCCATAATAGTGGGAGGTCTGAGTTGCAGGGGTATAAAAACCAGCCTGCTTCCTCTCTCGCTCTCTCTTTTTGGGCTCTCTTTTTGGGGCTTGCACTCTTCTTGGGAGTCTTGTCTTTGTCTACTTTTTACAGGGCCTTACCACGTGGTGGCAGCCATCTTGGCCTACACGTGGCTAGGGTTCTAGCTGGGAATCCTAAGCACAGGGGTTTCCTATTGCTGACTTGTATGCCTGAACCTGTGATAAGTAAAAGCCTTTTAAAACTGCATTGGATTCCTGAGTCTTCATCCATTCCCTGCTGGCTTCGGAGGTAAAAGGGAACTTCGCTTCCTGGCACTGTTGGGGACCCCGGTGCTGTACCAGACAATTCTAGTCATTTTTTCTACACAGATACACACACACACACACACACACACAAACACACACACATTGTGTTTTTTAAAAACGCACACATAACTAGCCTGCAAAATATGATTTCATTTGATGTGTTAAAGATGCTTTTTCAAGTTAGGACATATAAGTCCACTGCATTTAAGTTAATTTGGTTTGGTTAACTTGCATATATTTTGGTTGCAAATAATATGGTTAACTTGCAAAATCGGGTGTTTTGTTGTGACCTATTGGATCAAAATTAGGCATCAAAAAAGAAGATTCAGGATCCACATTACCACTTTAACCATTGACAACTTTCATGTAATCATCAAGTAGTCAATAACTACTTATTTGTTATTTTTATATCCTAAAGCTGACTTAAAATAAGAGTAGTTGAAACACTATCACTTTCATTGTAATGGTATGTGAAGAAATATATATACAGATATATATTTGTATATTTATACATATATCTGATTATATATATATAGGAGTTAAGGTCTTGTCTTCTAAATATTTTTACAGGATTTTTTCAAGACAAATTTTACTTCAAAATATTAACAGAAAGTTTTATCTGGAGAACCAATTTCTTTTTATTTATATATAAACAGTCTTAAGATAAAATCTAAATTCTCTCTTCTGGATTTTTGTTAATTTAGTTTCTGTATGTGTGTCTCTCTTCTGACTAACTTTACTGAGTGTGATACATGCCAGTTACTGAACATGTCTATTTCTGTTTATAATTTCCCTTGTCCTGGTGTATATGTCCTAGTGCAGATATCCTGGTGTAGCTGAGCAGGTGCTTCTTTCTTGGTTGTCTGATTAATTTGTCATATCTCAACCACCCTCAGTCTCAGTTCTCTGTCTTCGCAGTCATTGTTTCCAATTTTAGGCTTTCTACTTAACACCCTAGTCTTTTTTTTGCTCTCATGGTGTTTTTAAAACAGTGTTTCTGAAACTGTTTCCCACAGTACTTTCCTTCTGACCTGATTTCCTTCATGCTGAACCCTCTATATCCTACCAGTTTACCCTGCTAATCATGAATGTCCCCTTTCTTCTTAGGATTTTTTCCTTATAACTCCAAAATAATGCTTTGGTAAATTCAGATCATTGTCAATTCATGCAGTCAGTAAGAAATCAATGAGAAATTCTTTTCAATGATCTTTCCTATTAGCTAGTCTCCTTTCTGTTTATGACAATTCACAGAGAAAGATTTACAGGTAGTTGCAGGATTGGAGCAAGGTTATTTTTGTGTAATAAAACCATTATCTACCTCTAACAAATGATCCCCTTGACAGTTGATGAACCTGTGACTTATACCTGGGTATCTTCACGGTTCCTCAAACATCCTGATACATAGCTAGTCTTTGCAATTTATGGCACTGTGTATATCTTCTACTAGTAATCTCAGGATTGGCTTTTACCTCCATCTTTGCTTAGAGAATCTCAATGTTCCAGTCACCGGTCAGACCCTAAATGCTCATCACTCTCACCAGATAGCATAAGAAGCAATACGGTAAGTGGAAAGATCAAGAACTAGGCTTTAGTGTGCATATTTTTTCTTCCATAAGATTGCAAAAATATACATACATTATAATAAGGTAAAAAAGAGATGAAAATCTGAACAAATGGGAAAATATATAATTATGAAAAATTACATTTATAAATGTAAAAACAAGGGAGAAAAGTTCACATTTTATAAATCCCATTCAACATACATGTGTAAGAACATAGATGAATGTGATAGGTTTATTATATTTATATTTTATATAATAATCCATAATTTTAATAAGACAGCAATGTATATTTTTTGCATATCCACATAACTACAAAGTAAAAGGATTTTTCATTAGAGATCCTTTTCTAATAGAAGCTTTCATTAGAAAACGACATGAAGAATTGATATGTATCTGAAAATAGCATATGACTCAAAATTTGGAAAATGTGCCTCCCAGATAAAATCAGAGTCTAGTCATTCAGATTATGAAGTCATTCATAACATTGTCTTTTCACTTGACTGCTTTGACAAAATTAGTCATTGTCTTCAATTTTTTTTCTGTCTGCCAATATCACACCTTTATTATTCCAATTTGATGTATATTTGCATGCTTTATATATAAACAGAATTTTATTCTATTAAATATATTATAGCTGATAGAACAGACCTTTATTTGATGAATAGAACTTTATCTTATTCATTGATTTACTGATAGGTCTAATACATACTAAAAGATACATAGCCTTTTTGTTTGGGGGCAGGGGCTCTTGGAGCTACTCCTGGTGATGCTCAGGACTTAATCCTTCTTTGTCTTTAAGTGTCATTGCTGGAGGTGCTAGAGTGACAAAATGTGGTACCAAGGACTAAACTAAGATAGACCATATATAGAACAAGTTCAAGTAACCCAGAACTATCTTTTTTAGGCCACCATAGCATTTAAAAATGAGCATACTATCGTAATTTATTCTCTGCCTCCTAAAATTGATCTTGCAATATTTGAGGAGTTGGTTGGGGTTTGGGGGTCATTCACACACCTGTACTCAAGGTTCTGTTCTTAGAGATGATGGGATTCATATCGTATGTGGTGCCAGGGGATTGAAGTCAGGCTGTTGGCAGAAGGCAGAATAAGAGGATATGCAAAGGTCTGATGGATACTGCCTGCTGAC
>JAJIBD010016222.1:0-36404 GCA_021461705.1 Cryptotis parvus | reverse complement strand
AAAGAAAGAAAGAAAGAAAAGAAAGAAAGAAAGAAAAAGAAAGAAAAGAAAGAAAGAAAGAAAGAAAGAGAAAGAAAAGAAAAGAAAGAAAGAAAGAAAGAAAAGAAAAGAAAGAAAGAAAGAAAGAAAGAAAGAAAGAAAGAAAGAAAGAAAGAAGAAAGAAAGAAAGAAGAAAGAAAGAAAGAAAGAAAGAAAGAAAGAAAGAAAGAAAGAAAGAAAGAAAGAAAGAAAGAAAGAAAGAAAGAAAGAAAAGAAAGAAAGAAAGAAAGAAAGAAAGAAAGAAAGAAAGAAAGAAAGAAAAGAAAGAAAGAAAACTGTTGGCAATTGTGCCACATTACAGCTACTGTCTTCAAGGGGAGAAAATAGATACTGTCGAGCTGTTTAGGGTTTTATTAATGAATTAGTGACTAGATATTGAAAACTACTCCCTGTTTCATGAAGAGAGAACTCTCTACCCGAATCATTCATTGGAATAGAAGAATGGAATTGAGTGTTTTCTTTATTTTGTTTGTCCAATAGTACAAATATGTTATATACGATAGATTGATATATAGATACATAGATTTGACTTGAACACACATTTATATAGATATAAAACTACATATAATGTAGTGTGCAGGTGTGTGTGTGTGTATGTGTGTGTGTGTTGCAGTAATGTTTGGGGGAAAATCATCTTATTTCTTGCCTGACAGTAGATTTGAATCACTGTTATTGGAAACAAAACAGAAGAGAACATTTAGGTTGAGTTATAAATACCCCAGGAGAAAGAGAACTCTCAGACCAAATAGTGTTTTTACATTCCCTTTGATTGAAGATATCGTGTTATTTTATTAAAGTTAAAACAGAAAGGGAGGAATTTGGGGTGGGGATAGAGCTCCTGTGGCATGTTTATTAGTCTGGAAAGTTCATAAGGCATGGTCTAAGTGACATTGGTTAAATCATTAAATGTATTATCAAGAATATTATGTTTTTATAAGTTTCAAAATTTGATATTTGCCTTTCTTACTGTCACAATTTCTTTGCTATTTTTATTTGCAAATTCAGTAATTTAATTTTCAAGTTCATAATTAGTATCCAAACATTTTGTAAATAGCATAATAATTTTCCAATTTTCTCTTTACAAAATTCAATTTCATAGATATCAGAACACTGCAAAAAACTAAGCACTCCTCTATTGCAATATCCTATTGTATATTCTGTTAGTGTTCCAGAATTTAATGGCTTGTTGTTGGTTGCTGTTTTTCAAATATAGTTATTTTTGGCCCATTTCCTGCATGAGAAATAATGAAGTGTGACAAAGAAAACAAACTGAGTGGATCTCTAACATTAGAACCCAGAACACTTGGGGAAGCGGCTGAGGTATGTATGCCTGAGATATTTCAGGGTAGATGTATTTGGTAAACAGTCACACTTTAGAATTGTATGTGGCAGAGATAATAACCAGCAGGCTCTTCTAACCTTTTTTTAAAAGTTTTTCTGGGAGATAAGTACGCTAATGAGGTCAGAGAGTAGTTCAATAATGGCATAATAAGTCATAGAGATACCTGCACTAAGGAAAAGATGAAAAGGAGTTTAAGAAAGGAAATAAGATTTTAACCTTTGGGCTTGAAAGGATTTTACCATTACACAGACTGAAGTTGCTCATGTTAGACTAAGTAACATGACCAATAATACTTGATTCTGCAGTTTATATGACATTTTAATTACCGATTTAAATAACTGCATTTTTAACTTTAGAAATTGCTTGCAAATATATGTCCTTGGTTATTTGACATAAAATATCTCAGAAAATTTATGCTATGGAATGGAAAAGAGAAGACATGCTTTGGCATAGTATTTATATTCTAACAGCTTCTTAGCAGACCGTCTTCTCAAGCCCAGAATGCTTCTTCATTGCCATCTATTTTATGGTATTTTTTCCAGCTGTTGTTTTTTAATAGATTTATTATGATTTATGGATTGTAAAAACAGAAAGTTGTAATAGTTGGAATTTACAAAGCAGTCAATGAGACTAAGCAAGTATTTTATATTTGTCACTGCAAAAACCTATTCATGGAGTGACTTTAAAATGCAGTTTGTTGTTTGAGCATACTTTTGGCCAGTAACTTTGCTTTATGCATTTATGTGTTAAAAACCTGCCTTACATTTAAAGTTGTTGGGGGAGGTTTGGGTGTGGGTTCTACGTTTATGTATGGAAACATTTCAAACACTCTATGCTACCTGAAAGTGAGTTGCTCTATTTTAGAAGGAATTTCTACCTTGTCCAGTAAGAGGGCAGAGTCTGGCCCATCTACTCTGGCATATGGGAAGAGGCGTAATGCTGTATTCTCAAACAATGTAACATCATAGACTTCTTTTAATATTAAAAGGTGGTTGAATCAATAAGACACCAGGACTCTTTTCATCTTAATTGTTCAGATGTTGGTGGTCCGTGGACTGGTGGTCGAAAACCCCTTTCAGCACTCCGGAACTGAACGTGGGGTCAGGGGAAGGGCATGAAACTGGCAACTGGGCCAGAGTGAAAGAACTGAGGGTGGGGTGTTTGCCTTGCACACGGCCGACCTGGGTTCGGTCCCTGGCGTATGGCCAGGAGTGATCCCCTGAGTGCAGAGCCAGAAGTAACCCTCGGAGCGGAGCTGGGTATAGCCACACCCTTCAAACTTTGGTAACTGTGAAATGTTTCTTAACACTGTACGGCCAAAAGGAATCTGGAGCCAGTCACGTCCTGAGTCCTGGGGGCTTCTGGCCTCTGTACTGCGTTTCTCGGGCAAAAGGGGGTTACGTGTAGGGGAGGTCTGAAGCAGGGTGCCGTGGGACCCCTCGCAGTTGGGCTTGTCTACCTGGCTCTGAGCGCAGCTGCTCTATTATGACTCGGCGTGTGCTGAGTGTTCCACGGAGCACCAGGTGCTATGCTGGCTAACGGCCCCTCCGAACCTCTCGCCTCCCCATTTGGGAGCCGCTGGAGTCCCCAACAGTGTCAGGACAGAAGTTCTCTTCTACCTCCGAGGCCGCGGGGTAACGGATGAAAACTCATGAGTCCGGCGCAGTTCCAAAAAAGGCTTTTAATAGTACAAAAGCTCTACCACCGCAATCTAGTACAATAAAAGAACTCTAGCTCTGGTCAGAACTTAGACTATACAAGAGAGCCCAAGTCTCCCACAAAAGAGAGAGGATCTCACCCAAGGAGTCCTACCCAAAAGAAAGAGCAGGGAAAAAAAGGGAAGGGGGCCTCAAGTCAGTCCCCTTATCTGTCAGACAGGGAGGGTCCTATCAGCAAAGAACCCTAAACAGCTTGTAGAAGGATGGTGCCACACCCTGTTATAGGTAGAAACAGGATTATACCAAGGACTAATCCCTTCTTCCGAGATTATCTCTTATGTAAAACACTGGTGAGAGAGAGAGGGAGCTGGTATAAAGTAATATATCTTAATTTCATGGGTTTCATGTATTCTAGATGGTACCCATAAGGTCCTTCTTATTATCGGCACCAGAGTGATTCTGAGTATCCCGTTCTCCTTATACTGAAAGGGTCATACTCGCCTGCTTGAGGGCAAACTAGTATGATCCTTCCTATAATCTTCTTGTAGTCTCAACATAGCCAGGGTGGCAGTCTCCTGGTAAATTCTAACTGTCCCATGCTGGGTGCAGTGGGTATAAAGAGGAGCTGTGTCCAATCTAGAAAACACAGAAGTCTTAGTAGATGTATAAGTCAGTTATTCAGAGTCAAGATGACTTCTGTAACTGCCACACCCTTTATCAGTGTTTACATAGAAGAGAGATCTCATTAAAATGAACCTTGGCTTAAGAACATGTAAGTAGATTAAGAGACAGACATGGAGCAGAGCTGCTACTGGCTCTCACTGTGCCCAGCCGCTCATGAGGTGTCCAGGAGGGGTGGCAGGTTCTAGCCCTGGCCCGCCATCCCAGCAGAGCCTCACAAGCCAGACGACCCCCCACTCCATGAGGACCTCCATTTTCCACATCTGGACTTTCCCTCGTCAGAACTCCACCTAGCAGACCAGCCTATCACAGCCCGGCTCATAGAGATCCACCCTGCTGCAGTCTTCTTTAATCCAGCCCAGGTATGCTGATCCAGAGACAGACATGGAGCAGAGCTGCTACTGGCTCTCACTGTGCCCAGCCGCTCATGAGGTGTCCAGGAGGGGTGGCAGGTTCTAGCCCTGGCCCGCCACACCAGCAGAGCCTCACAAGCCAGACGACCCCCCCCCCACTCCATGAGGACCTCCATTTTCCACATCTGGACTTTCCCCTTGTCAGAACTCCACCCAGTAGACCAGCCTATCACAGCCTGGCTCACGCGGCCACTTTGAGGCCACATGGTTCTTCAATAAATGCTGGATTTTGATATGACTACAAGAGTATGCTACCCGCACGGCAGAGCCTGGCAAGCTACCCGTGTCATGTTTGATATGCCAGATACCAGTAACAATTATAAACCTCATTCCCATGACCTGATGGAATGGTTTGAGGCTCTTTATGTTCCTGGAGCAAGCAGTTGCCCTTGGGCTCTACTTGCATGAGACAGGTCATATGGAGATGTTACTGGTGCCCGCTCGAGCAAATTGACGATGAACGGGAAGACAGTTTTCAGATGTTAGGGCTGGTAAATCCAGTGCAAGTTCAAGCAGTGATGATGTAGAATGTTGGAATGGAGTAGAGTATCCAGCTGCTGGAATTGGAGAACTACACACGTTACAACTCTACCACTTAATGGGTTAAAAAGCTGGACTCAAACCTATACAATTGCACAGTTCCATATACATGAAATTCTCAGAATAGGTAAATGTAGGAGGAAGAATAAGAAACAGAAAATAGATTAGTAGCTGCCCAGGACTGTAAGACTAAGGATCATGGGCTTAGTAGTAATAGCCAAAGGAAATGAGGTTTCATTTTAGGAGGAATGAAAAGGTTCCAAAAGTGTGCACAATGTTCCAAAATAGATGCGAACTCTCAGACTCCTGATAGCTGAATATTAGGTCTGGCACTTAAATGGGCTAATTGTGTGGCATGTTAAGAGGATCACAATAAAACTGCTCTGAATTGTCTCTTTAGTGGTGTGAAGGACAGACACTGAAATTTCCACAATTGTTTACTCTATGTGAGTCCCTAGTTAGGAACTACCTGACTGTCCTCCCTAATGAAAATAGTCGGTGTGGGGATACAAGATAGGGATAAATTTAGCTCCTCTCTTTCTTACTGCATCCTATTAACCTTCTGCAGTACCTGGAGCAGCTGTTCATATTATTGTTTTCTCTGCTCTTTGGACTCTTTGGCAGTGAAGTCTTTACTGCTGAGGACTCTTACATTCCAACCTCTGCTTGTGCCTGCAGCCCTCCCACTCACCACAACCACAGAATCGGATAGACTCTATTGTAGCAACAAGTGCTGATGTGGACAAAAGGTAATTAGCAGTGAAGCAAGTGTAGAACATGTATGTACTTGCATAGCCTTTGAGATCATCAAATTTCACTTTTAAACAAAATGATCACTCTGCATAAGATCTGTGTACTGAAAGCAGGTAAAGGAATACACATGATAACCTCTCAGTACCTGTAGTGCACACCATAATGCCCAAAAGAGGAAGTCGGGGGAGGAGGGAGAGAGGGAAGTGCCTGCATAGAGACAGGTCGGGCTGGGGTGGTATGGCAGGAGAGAAACTGGGGATTTTGTGTTGGTGGTAAGACATAAATACTGGGTGTTTGAACATTGTACATTGTATTACTGAAACCCAACTGTGAACTAACTATAACTGTGAATCACCTAGTGATTCAATTAAAAAATAAGATCCTGGAAATAGTGATCAACAGGAGATATTGTTCTCTCCAGTTTACCAAGAGAAATGAGGACCAGTGAAGTTAAGTGTTTTGTCTGTAGACAAATAACTGGTAAGCTGCAAATCCTTGATCAGAAATTCACCCATCTTAGATCAAAAGCTGTGCTCTTTTGCTCACATTGTGATGGCACTTCTACTAAAATGACAAAAGAAAGTGCATTTTGTGACAGTTTATTAATTAAGAGGTCATTCCCAGAAGTTCTTGGGGGTCCTGGGACATGTTCTGCTAGACCTGGTAGTGTAGTGCTAGGGGACAGCAAGGCTATCCCCAATAGCATTCAGGGATTGCGAGGCCCGCCAGAATCAAAATCAGTACTGACCGTGCTCTGCTGCTTAAGTTGTATCTCCAATAACACTCTATTTTTTTCATTAGATAGAGTAGGTAAATAAAACCTCCTGGCAACTGAAAGAGTTCAGAAAGCTTGAGAGAAATGGAAACTTGACAGCTCTATAACAATAATATTGGAAAAAATTCACTAATTACGGGATTTATAAGTATACAAAAAGATTCTATATATAACATCTTATGATAGTTCTTGCATGCATTAAACTATGATTCTATTTATTGAAATCAGAAGCAGGTACTGTTTTGCATGTGAATCAGAAAACAAACTTATTTTAATGTTGAAATTTTTAAATGGTGTTATTATCACTGCATCACTGTATCACTGTCTTCCCATTGTTCATTGATTTGCTCGAGGGGGCACCAGTAACATCTCCATACGTCCTGTCAAAAGCAAGTGTAGCCTAAGGGAATCTGCTTGCTCCAGGGACAGGAAGAGCCTCAAACCATTCCTTCAGGTCATGGAATTGAGGTCCATAATCATTGCTAGTTTTTGGCATAACAAATAAAACACAGGTAGCTAGCTTAGATAAATGGCTACATTAGGGTTTACATTCATAGTGCTGATATACAAAGTTCCTGTACCCCATACCTCCCAAGTGCCCATGACTGTCCACCACTTATGTCATCTCTGGTCTGCTCTTTATTCCACCACTGTATATTGATAAATTTAATAATCTAAAGTTTAATCATTATTCAATACTATTTCCTTGTTGTGCCATTCTGTATTTCACCAATTAGTGAGATGATCTGGTATTTGTTATTATCTCTTTGACTTATGTTTATAACATTATTCTCTCTAGTTTTGTCAATATTGCAGCAAACTATAAAAAAAGAGAGAACTCATTATCATGAACCCTGTCTTGAAGACATGTAAATAGCTTAAACTGTAAGAAAATTAAACAGCAAAGATCACAAGCTAGCTAGGCTTCGTCATCCAACACACACACATGAACACACACACACGCACACACACCAGCCCACCTCTGTGGCAGACACTTTTCCCTTCTCCCATTGTTCTAGAATTCCCACTGAAAACCAGTTCTACTTTTTATTTCTATTTTCACTGGGCATTTGATAGTCCCCCTGTGAGGTTTCTTTATAACCCACATACGAAACCATTCTGGGTCTGTTTCTCTCCCTCAGACTGATTTCACTCAACATACTTCCCAGATCCATTTTGCAGCAAATTGCCTGACTTTATATTTTCTTTTCTTTTTCTTTTTCACACCTGGCAATGCTCAGGGGTTACTCCTGGCTCTACACTCAGGATTTACTTCCGGGAAGCACTTGGGGACCATATGGGATGCCAGGAAATTGAAGCTGGGTCTGCCGCATGCAAGGCTAACACCCTACCCGATGTGCTATTGCTCTGGCCCCACTTTATATTTTCTTAAGGCATTTAGAAGGCAGAGTAGCATTACATTGTACAACTATGTACCATGTACCATAGTTTATTTATCCAGAGATCTGTTCATGTGAATTTGCTTTTTTTCCCATATTCTGGCTATAGTGATGCAATGCATATAGGAGAGCAGATGTCTTTTTGTTGTTTTGTGCTTTGGGACTTCGGAGTATATTCCACGGAGTACAATTACTAGGTCAGATAGAAACTTAAATTTTAGTTTTTTGAGGAATATCCGTATTCCCTTCCAAAAGAGTCAACATTTGTAAGAGTAGTGAATGAGGGTCCCTTTATTCCCATATCCTCTCCAACACTGATTGTTGTTGGTCATTTTGGTGAGTGCTGTGGTGTAATGTGATATGTTATTGTTTTGATTCATATTTTCCTCATGATTAATAAGATAGAGCATTATTTTGTACATTCTTTGCCCGTTTGTTTTTTTTTTTTTTGCAGAAGTTCCTATTCATCTCTGCTCCCCATTTTTTGATAGAGTTGGATTTTTTTTCTTGTAGAGTTCTAGCAGTGTTCTACAGATCACTTAGATTAAAGGGTTAATGTCTTAGATGGACATTAACCCTTAGATTAAAGGGTTAATGTCTTAGATGGACATTAACCGTTTGTTGGGTGAGTGTTGGCCAAATAATTTATTCCAGTCTGTGGTCTGTCTTTGTGCTCTGTTTATTGTTGCTTTTGAGGTGCAAAAGCTTCTAAGCTTAATGTAGTTCCATTTGTTTATTTTTGCTTCCAACTTGATTGTTCAGTAATGTTTCATCCTTGAATATATCTCTAGATTCGATGTTCTGGAGAGTTTTATGTTTTCCTCTTGTAATTAATGGATTCAGGTCTTTATCTAAGTCTTTAATACATTTTGATTTGACTTTTGTGCATAATGTTAGATAAAGGTATGAATTTATTTATTTATTTTTGTGTGTGGCAAACTAATTTTCCTAACACCATTTTTGAAGAATTGTTCCTTGTTCCATATCATATTCTTTGCTCCTTTATAAAAAAATAACTTAGCATATACCTGTTGTCTGCTCTTGGTTTCCTGTCCACCCCCAACCCCCATTGATCTGAAGGCCTGTCTTTATTCCAGTACCACACTGTTTTAACACTATGATTGTGTGGCATGGGCCAGAGCATACATCTTGATGCTCTGGAATTAATTCTACCTCTGTGATCAGGGATCACCCTAGGTCTTTGCTTGGGGATCACTCTGGGTATTGTTGACAGTATTTGGTACTGGGGTTTGAACTCAGAGCAGCAGCATGGAATGCAGATTCCCTGACTGTGCTATTTCTTCTGCATGCAGAACAATATTTAATTAACTTAAGGTAATTTACTCTCACATCTCTGAAGAATTTGGGTCACTTAGTCATTTCTTCTCTAGTCATACAGGTACTTCTGCAATTACATTGTAACCTTGGGATTCCCATAGTTCTTGTGTGATACTAAGCTGTCGACACTAGGTCTATTAACTTTGAAGGTCTTTGATGTTTCCATGGTTGTGTAGGTACAATATTTAGATATTTTTGGTTGGACAGCTTTCATTTTATTCAAGTTGAAGTCTGATTAATTTCAACTTACAGTATTCAGAATACAATGCACATATAGTTTTGACTCCCATCTTGCATATTGTTACAAGGTTGGTTGGAGAATTTCTTTGTTTATGGAACTTAAAAACAGAGTAGTGAAATCAGTAATATCAAAGTCTTGTTAGAGAAAACAGTAAAATATAAAAATTTGAAAATTGGCTTATTTATAAAAACATATTCAATTTTTTATTAGAATTTCTCTGTAATTATTATGCTTTCTTTACAAAATTGAGGAATGCATAACTATACATTGATATTGCTGAATGGAAATAAAGTATTACTATTCATGTTTCATTGTGAAAATTCACTAACTTTAAAACATAAACTACAGATTTATCTGCAACAAGGCAATAGTTTTGACAATATTTGGTTCTATTATGTTTTTAATAAGTTCTTGAATAGGAAAGGATTAACTTTGGTAATATAATGGCTTCAGAATTAGACAAATTAACATAGGAAGACAGCACTCATTCATAGTAGAACAAATATTTCAAAACACATTCATGTCAGGTCAATTTCATCTACTAAAGTTTCATTTCTGACTCTATTATTATTTATATGCAAGTATATATATTATCAAGTTATAATTAGAATATTAAGATAAAACTAAAAATATGAGGATGGTAGAAATGAGAGCGGGGTGCAGAGTGTGTATTTTGGGGAGAGTTATGGACAAAGGAGACAGAGACAGAGAGGAGAGTGCTATAAAATACCAGGTGATTACCACAGTGCTTAAAAAGCATTTTATTTTCTTTTAACTTCACACTTTAAGGCTTTAATCATTCAATAAGAGGAATATGAATTAATCTGTTGTAACAAATTTAGTTTATACTTTACAAGGCGAATAGTCTCTTCACATATATATTTTAGAAATACTGAAAGTGCTTGCCAACTTTGACTCACAAATATCTGTAAAAGAGAGAGATAAGAAGAAAGAAAAGGACACAGAAGGAGACAGAATAAAAGAAAAAATCATATCTTGCTATTTCTTTTATGCCACCCATCAGACAAAGGGCAAATTTACATTAAGTTTTCTGAAGAAATAACAAAGTCATAGGATAGTCTTACAGCCAATGGTAATTTTGAGATGACTATGTTTAATATTTTAAACACTTTGGGAAGTGTTATCTCCTATGCTTAAAACAAATTACATATATATAATTTTTCTTAGCTATCATAAACTATAATATTTTAATATGTTGATTAAAAGTCAGGAATGTAGAGAATTTTAAATTTAAGTTTTAAGGAGCAATTGCTGGCACCAAAATATAAATGTTATTTGTTGCAACTGAATAGTTTTAGGTTTTATTTATCAAATATGAAAGAATAGAGTTAAAAGTAAAAGGAACATACATGTAGGTTTCTGGCATATAGCATTGAAAATTAACATGTGCATCCTCTCTGATGGGATTTATTTTCCTAACTTCACCCTTGTCCTAGTTCACTAGAAAAATAGCTTTTTGCTTAAATCTGAAGGGAGTAATTCTGAATAACTAATATTTGAACAAGATTTTACAGTTTGAAAATCACTTCCTGCTTTCTTTAGTTGTGGTTCCGAGAGATCTGTTTAAAATTACTTAGTAAATACGGTGAACAGCTCACACCCACATCTTCTGGTTTTTAAACTAGATAACTAGATCACTAGATTCCCATTCATCATCTATTTGCTAGAGTGGGCACCAGTAATATTTCAATATATTCTGTCTCATGCTAGTAGAACCCAAAGGCATCCACTTGCTCCAGGAACATAAAGAGCCTCAAACCATTATATTAGGTCTGAAAATGACCTAATATAAATGTTACTGGTATTTGGCATATCAAATACGACATGAGCAGCTTGCCAAGCTTGCTGTGCGGGTGGCATACTCTTGTAGTCACCTCTAAATAAAGCATTTATTGATGAACCGCATGGACGCTAGCAGCTGCGCAAGCCGGCTATGATAATCTGGTCTGCTGGGTGGAGTTGTGAGAGGGAAGTCCGGATGTGGAAAATGGCGGCCCCCATGGAGTAGGGGGTGTCGTCTGGCTTGTTGTGAGGCTCCGCTGGGGTGGCAGGCCAGGGCTAGAACCCGCCATGCCTCCCGGGGGCCTCATGAGTGTCAGGGCACAGGGAGAGCAAGTATCAGCTCTGCCCCATGTCTGAGAGTCTGTGGTTCAGCATACCTGGGCCGGATAGAAAAAAAAAACTGCTGCAGGGTGGGTGTCTATGATCTGGGCTGTGATAGACTGGTGTGCTGGGTGGAGGTGTGAGGAGAAAGAAGTCCGGATGTGGAAACGGCAGCCCCCATGGAGTCGGGGGTCGTCTGCCTTGTTGTGAGGCTCTGTTGGGGTGGCAGAGATCAGATTCTAGCTACAAAAGGTAATTAAATAAATGAATGCATCCAAATAGGCTTGATTTAAAAAGGTACACCTTGGGTAATCTAAATAAAACTTGTTTTACTAACTATAACTAATCAGTGCAGCCCGGATCATCGACACCCACCCTGCAGCATTTTTTTTTTCAATCCAGCCCAGGTATGCTGAACCAGAGACTCGCAGACATGGGGCAGAGCTGCTACTTGCTCTCCCTGTGCCCAGCCGCTCATGAGGCACCTGGGAGGCATGACAGGTTCTAGCCCTGGCCTGCCACCCCAGCAGAGCCTTGTTTTTAAACTTTATATCTAAAATATAGCCTGCAAATTTTGCAAGATATAGTTATATATGTCTTGCAAAATCTCTCCATGCTTTATCCTATTCTCCTTATGTATTCCTTATCTTTAATCAAATGTATGTACATTCAGTTTATACCACATACGTTGGTAAGATTTACTTCAGTTGTCATGGGGAGATAATTTCTGTCTTTTCGATTGACTTGAAGTTGGCACCACAGATAGAAATTTATGTCAGCTGTTTCTTTAATAGTTTTCTCTTTTATCTTCAAGCTTTTAACTTCTCTAGGCTTATCATATGCTAAATAACCTCTGGTAGCCAAATACAAAGCAACATTCAGTCATAAGTGTAATTTATAGCCAATCATAATTTAAACTAATTTGAGGTCCTTTGACTAAATTGGTATCAGGACTTCACTACTAGTGTGCATGTCTCTAAACAAAGAACTGCACAGCAGTATATGACAATGAATTTCCAGAATTTATGGAACAAGTCTGATCTTGCAGTTTTGTTGACCCAAACTATCATTCCTAAAATATAGATTATTTTTACTTTTGATCCAATAAAGTTCCAAAATCTACTCCTAAAAAAAAGTGTGTGTGTGTGTTTGTGTGTGTGTGTGTCTGTGTGTGTGTTTCCTGCTCTGAATGTTGAAAGACTCCCAGTGGGCCCCGAAAGCGCAGTATTTCATCTCTGGAGTTTCAATGAACTTTTTTTTTCTCTTAATAGCTCTGTGAAACTGGAGAATAATTACTTTTTTCAGTTAATGTTAAACTGATCGCATTTTTAAACAAAAAGCTGGCAGCAAATATTATGTCAAGCTATAGAGCATTAAAGAGTGGTTTGGCCACTTTGCAACTCACCTTTGAAACATCAGACTTCCTACGTGGTGCCAAGTGCAGCATTAAGAAACAGCACAATGGAGCTGGAGGTGAATGCTGGGAACTTTTGCTCTAGGCATGGAATCCTCTATCTCCACAAACTGTTACACATATCTGACTTTCCAATCTTCACAGTCCTTTTGCAAAGTCCCAAAAGTTCCATTTTATCACAATCTAAAAATCTCGAGGCATCAATAGGTTAACTTTGTTAAATCATCTTAAACACAGTTTGCTGGTGTACTTAAAACCCGGCAAATTCAGTCTTTTCTCACATCTTTTGAAATGCCTTGAGAAGACAAGCAAGTCATATTTTCTAGCAGTAAAGTGAAGCATCTA
The DNA here is from genome assembly GCA_021461705.1 of Cryptotis parvus. NCBI lineage: Eukaryota > Metazoa > Chordata > Mammalia > Eulipotyphla > Soricidae > Cryptotis > Cryptotis parvus. The sequence goes on along the minus strand of JAJIBD010016222.1, from coordinate 23,341 downwards.
TGCACACAACACTGAGAAATGAAATAAACAGAGATACCATGTAATGCATAATGCATATAAGACATCCATATAACCCGAACAGATATAGTTCAATCAGTATATGCCAGTGTGCATACTTTTTTATGTGCCAAGCTCTATGCCAGATACCATAAATTATGTTTAGTAAAGATGCAACAGTTGAGGTTTTTGACAATCCCATAAGCATATTTAATATATAGTAGATATCATTAATAATCACTATCACTATCTTCCCGTTAATCATCTATTTGCTAGAGCGGCACCAGTAATATCTCCATATGTCCCGTCTCATGCTAGTAGAACCCAAAGGCATCCGCTTGCTCCAGGAACATTAAGAGCCTCAAACAATTATATTAGGTCATGGGAATGACCTAATATAAATGTTACTGGTATTTGGCATATCAAATACGACATGAGCAGATTGCCAGACTTGCTGTGCAGGTGGCATACTGCTGTAGTCACCTCTAAATAAAGCATTTATTGATAAACCGCGTGGCCGCTAGCAGCCGCAAGTGAGCCGGGCTGTGATAGTCTGGTCTGCTGGGTGGAGTTGTGACGAGAGGGAAGTCTGGATGTGGAAAATGGCGGGCCCCATGAGTAGGGGAGGGTGGTCTGGCTTGTTGTGAGGCTCAGCTGGGGTGGCAGGCCAGGGCTAGAAACCGCCATGCCTCCCGGGCGCCTCACGAGCAGCTGGGCACAGAGAGAGCAAGTAGCAGCTCTGCCCCATGTCTGAGAGTCTCTGGTACAGCGTACCTGGGCCGGATTGGTTCCTGGGCTGCTATCATTAAGAATAATAGTACATATTAGGAAAAGAAAAGTGGTGATTTCCTCTTTGAGGCACTCTCAGGGAGAGAAGAGGTCAGACCCAAGAGATGGGTATGAATTGCATGTGGCATGACTCAAGATGTGGACTTTCACCACAGACAGACATGCACAGAAAATCAGTCCAGAACAAAAGAGATCAATTTTTAATCATAAGTTCAGGGTCAATAACCAAGATTGGGGGCAGATTTGGGAACTCAGAATATAATTGAAAGACGTGAATTAGAAGTGGGAGGGTTAGAATAGGAACTGTTTAGGAACAAGTATATAGGAGAAAAAAAACTGAATTTTGATCTGAGCTACTAAATGTTTGTATTTGAACCAGCTCTTGTGTGGGTGGAAAAGAGGAGGAAATGCTAAAACAGCAACAGCAGATAACAGTTGTACTTAAATTGACTGGCACAGATGAGTGAATTGTTTGTATATATATATATATATGTATATATATATTTAACATATATATAAACAATTCATATATTTGTATATATTATATGTATATATTCATATATATACTATATGCATATATTCATATATATGTATACATACAATATGTGTATATATACATGTAATATATGCATATATACATATGTACGTGTATATAGATATGTTTGTGTATGTGTGTGTAAGGTCTGGATCATTGTCTATGCTGCAGACTGGGTAGTTGTCACCATAGTATGTGTAGAATACTTATTTGATCTGGACAATGATTAACAAATGAATATATGTTTCAAAATCTAAATATTGCTGTAAGCTCTAGGTTACAATTGTTAGTTTGAGGTAATCAACAGGATAATATAATTTCTTGTTTCACCTTAACGGAGAAAATTCAATTACAGTATATAAAGTTTATTTATATACACCCACCCTGCAGCAGCTTTTTTCCTCAATCCAGCCCAGGTATGCTGGTCCAGAGACTCTTAGACATGGGGGCAAAGCTATTCCTTGCTCTCCCTGTGCACAGCCATTCATGAGGCAGTCGGGAGGCATGGCAGGTTCTAGCCCTGGCCCACCACCTCGGCAGAGCCTCACAACAAACCAGACCACCTCCCCCCCCTCACTCCACAGGCGCCGCCATTTTCCACATTTGGACTTCCCTCTCGTCAGAACTCCACCCAGCAGACCAGCCTATCACAGCCCTGCTCGTGCAGCCGCAAGTGGCCACTCGGCTCATCAATAAATGCTTTATTTGGAGGTGTTTAAAAAGAGTTTGCCTCCCACTCAGCAAGCCTGGCAAGCTTCTCGTGTTGTATTTGATATGCCAAATTCCAGTAACAATTATATTAGGTCATTCCCATGACCTAATATAATGGTTTGAGGCTCTTTATGTTCCTGTACCAAGCCGATGCCCCTGGCTCTACTGGCATGAGACAGGACATATGGAGATATTACTGGTTACTGGTGCCCGCTCTAGCAAATAGATGATCAATGGGAAGATAGTGATCGTGATCGTGAAAGTTTATTTAATTGTATAAAGGAGGCAATCAAAAAAATTGTCATGCTTTTTTTTGCCTTTGTTATCTTTTCAAAACTAACCTTATTATGATTTGCTTTAAATATTGTAAAGTTCACCTGTTTGGTGTTTGGTTACTTCGGCAAGTGCTGCTTGCTTTGTTATAAGTAAGTTTTAGGACATTCTTTTTTTAAAAAAAATTATTATACCACCGTGAGACATACAATTACAAAGGTGTTCATAATTGGTTCTTGGTAATACAGTGTTCCAGCACCCATCCCTCCACCAGTGCCCCATTTCCACCACCAGTGTACCCCAACCCCTCCCGCCCACCCCCAGGCTGCCTCAATAGCAGGTACCCCGTTTCCTCTCTTTCTCTCTCTGTCTCTCTCTCTGTCTCTTCATCTCTATCCCTCTTCTTTTTACACGTTGTGGCTAGCCCTGCAGATATTTAGAGTTTATCACTTAAGTTTCTTTGTTTATATTCAATGGTGAGTTTTAGTCTGCCATTACCATTTCCCACATTTAGTAAAACACTGGTATCTATTTATATCCTATTAATGAATGCAGTCATTCTATATCTGTCCTTTTCCTTCTGACTAATTTCATTCAGCATGATAGTCTTCATGTTCATCCATTTGCAGGTAAATTTCATAATTTCGTCTTTTCTGACAGCTGCATAGTATTTCATAGTGTAGATGTACCGCAGTTTCTTTAGCCAGTCCTCTGTTCTCGGGCATTTAGGTTGTTTCCAGATTCTAGGTATTGTGAATAGCGCAGAGATGAACAAAAAAATTACAGCTAGTGTTTCTGCTATGTGTTTTTCGGTCTCTCGGGTATATTCCCAGGAGTGCTATTGCTGGATCAAATGGGAGCTCAATATCTAGTTTTCGGAATTTTTAGGACATTCTTATGCCCTGTATAAGATTCTTCCTTTCTGTATACAATCAAATTTTCCCACTTTCAGTTCCAGGTTTCTACTCTTATAAACTAGTCCTTTCCGGAAATCTTATAAAAATGGAAAAATAAATCTGTGCTCTCTCTCTCTCTCTGGCTTCTTTCATGATTCATATGTGGTATAGCATGTATCAGGAATACACTTTTTGTATAATTATGTCATATTCCATTATATTATAACAGTTTGCCCACAAACCAATGAATGAATGTTTAATTTGTTTCCAGATTTTGACTAGTATGAAATATGTGTCAGACTTTTACTTGCAAGTATTTATATGACTATATGTTCAGTTTCTGTTCAATAGCTATCTAGAGTAGGACTAAAGATGTGGGTGATGATGGTCGATTGATGTTCATGTTGTGAATAAACTTCAAAATTTTCTCAAAAGTAAAAATTATGTTGACTGCCAAATCTTAATATCTTTCTATTGATGTAAATCGAATCCTAATGTTTATTTTATAAACTAGAATAACATTATAAGAATTATTATCTATTTACATGTATACACATATATGTGTAAAGAAATATTTATAGGTGTACATTACTTTCATTCTTTTATCACAAAATTTCATTTGGTTGGCACCGATGTTTTTATTCACTCACATATATCAGGTGCTTTCATTTATCTTTTTTCTTCATTTGTTTTCTTTTGGGGCACACCTGGATATGTTCAGGGCATATTCCCGCTCTATGTTTGATGATCATTCCTGGCAGGAGTAGGAGGAACATATGTGGTATTAGGGATTGATCTTCCCTTACCCACTACTCTATCGCTTCAGGTCCCAGTTCATCATTTTAATAGCTGGTGAGCATTAGTAACCTGATATTTGACAAAGCATACCTTATACATAAAGCAAAATTAACTGTGCTGTCAAAGAGACAATAGAAGAGTAAAATAATTGTTGATATTAGTAGTCATAGAAATTTCTGAAAAGTTTTAAAGTATTGTATAAAGTGAATGTGATAATGAAACACATTTTTCCTATATAGACCATTTATGTAATACATGCAGAGCATTTTATTTATTCAATTGTTTATTTTTAATTTTTCAGTGTTTTTTGGGGGATCATACCTGGTGATGCTCCTTGCTCTGGAATTACTCAAGAATTACTCCTAGTGTTGCTCACGGTACCTTGTAGGATGCTGGGCTCAGCCAGGCACAGGTCAGACACGCACAAGGCCAGGGTGTAAACCTTTATACTATTTCTTCAGCTCCAAATTTAGAACATTTCAGAAAACAGGAATTTAAATATGTATTTTTTTTTTTTTTTGCTTTTTGGGTCACACCCGGCGATGCTCAGGGGTTACTCCTGGCAGTGCTCGAGGAACCATATGGGATGCCGGGATCGAACCCAGGCCGGCACAGGCCGGCCGCGCACAAGGCACAACGCCCTACCCGCTGGGCTATCGCTCCAGCCCCTAAATATGTATTTTAAAAGTATCCATGGTTGGTACTGTCACAAAATAATTATAACTCAAGTTTAGTCACATCAGCCTTATAGCTTAAGTAGGTATATTCACTGGGAGTAGCGATCAGTTCTGTTTATTATTTTGTCTGTGGTATGAGGCACTTATATATTTGTTGCTCATAAGTGACATGTAAGAGCACACTATTCAGAGATGTTCTTAGAGGTATTAATTAGTGGTAGGTCATGGAAAGTATATGCCATATAGAATAAACAGGACTGAGATTTAAGATTGCTAAAAATTTTAAGTCCATTCTAGCAAGGTGTGTACTTTAAATTATTCATTTGCAGTATTCCTCCAAGACTAAACTAAGTATCTATGGGTTTCTTAATTGCATGCAGTAAAATTTACTTAGTCTCATAGGAAAATTTAAGTTTTACATGGCCCAGTGATAGAAACTTAGGGTACATTGGATACGTAGGTACTTTCAAGTAAGAAAAATTCAGTTGTTCTATGTATCTTAAATAAAATATATAATCATTTAGTACTCTGAAAAGTACTTAGGCACTTTTTGAATACAGTAAACTTATACTGAGAGAGAGAGGAACCGAATCACACCCGTGTTAGTTGTACTAAATTAAATAATTATTATTTGTCGGGAATGCCGCTGGGGTCCCCGACAGTGCCGGGAGCGAGTTCCCTTTTACCTCTGAAGCCGGCGGGGAATGGATGAAGACTCAGGAATCCCATGCAGTTTTAAAAGGCTTTACTTATCACAGGTTAAGGCATACAAGTCAGCAGTAGAAAAAAAAACCTATGCTTAGGATGCCCGGCTAAAACCCCAGCCACCTGTAAGCCAAGATGGTGGCCACCACGTGTTAAGGCCCTGTAAAGAGGAGACAAAGACCCCCAAGAAGAGTGCAAGCTCACAAAGAGAGAGCCCAAAAAGAGAGCTCAGAGAGAGAGAGAGAGAGAGAGAGAGAGAGAGAGAGAGAGAGAGAGAGAGAGAGAGAAAGAGAGGAAGCAGAGCAAAGCAGGCAGGTTTTATACCCCCTGCAACTCAGACCTCCCATTATCAGAAGCAGGAAGGGTCAAATGCCCTCAGGTAATTTCTCCCAGCATCTCACCTAGGCTCTATTATATGCTAATGTTTTGAGCCAAGATCTGCCTGGAAATGCCTTTATAGGGTAGAGAAGGGGGTTTCTGAGTTGGCATGTCTCTGTACCAAAGACTAATACTAATGCCAGTTAAATATTTCTCCAAGCTGTCACAAGTCTCGTCTACTTCACGGTCGTTTTGTGTTTTAGTTGCCTTTGAGTTATCAGGGAGCCATGCTTGCTTGTTTGGAGGCAAACAGCATTTCTCTCTGGTCTAATTACTTAGAGATCCAACGTGGCCAGGCAAATATGCTGGTAAGATCTAGCTAGTCCCACGATGATTCTGGTAGCATGAGAATATTTATACCAGCCAGTACAGAATACATGGTCAGATAAATTGCCACATTTATTTATTTTTTTTTAATTTTTTATTTTTACAATTACAAAGATATACAATTAAAAAGTTCATATTTGAGTTTTGGTCATACAGTGTTCCAGCACCCATCCCGCCACCGGTGCCCATCTCCCACCACCAACGTCCCCGGTTCCCTCTCCCCTCCCCAGCCCTGCTCCATGGCAGGTTCTTTATTTCTTTCCGTTTGTCTCTCTCTTTTCCTTCCCCTCCAGACGATGGATTACAGAACATACATTAAAGGGTTGTCATGTGTATCTTTTTGCCTCTATTTAATGCTCAGTTCTAGGTTGGCATTAGTACCCTCGACAATTGTTAGCACACTGTTCCATTTTCTGTCTTACGTAGCCTCTGACTCCCCACGCTTGTGATAATTTCCACCTTTGACAAGACCTCCTGATATATGTTTCACTTGACCTTGGATATTGGTATTTTAATATGTACATATATATTTATATTATGCAGATAAATGCAGTCATTCTGTATCTGTCTCTCTCCTTCTGGCTAATTTCGCTCAACATAATCTTCTCCATGTCCATCCATTTATAGGCAAATTTTATAACTTCATTTTTCCTAATAGCTGCATAGTATTCCATTGTGTAGATGTACCAAAGCTTCTTTATCCAGTCATCGATTTTCGGGCACTCTGGTTGTTTCCAGATTCTGGCTATTGTGAATAATGCTGCTATGAACATAAAAGTAGGGATGGTGTTTGCGCTGCGTATTTTTGGTTTCCCAGAGTAGATTCCCAGGAGTGGTATGGCTGGGTCAAATGGGAGTTCAATTTCTCGTCTTTGGAGGAATGTCCATATTGTTTTCCAGAAAGGCTGTACCAGCCGGCATTCCCACCAACAATGGATGAGTGTCCCCTTTTCCCCACATCCATGCCAGCACTTGTTGTTCTTGCTCTTTTGAATATGTGCCAATCTCTGTGGTGTAAAGTGGTATCTCATTGTTGTTTTGATTTGCATCTCTCTGATGATTAGTGATGATGAGCATTTTTCATATGTTTTTTTTTGCCATTCTAATTTCTTCCTTGCTGAAGTTTCTGTTCATTTCTTCTCCCCATTTTTTGATGGGGTTGTTTGTTTTCTTCTTGTAAAGTGCTACCAGTGCCTGATATATCCTGGATATTAACCCCTTATCAGATGGGTATTGGGTGAATATTCTTTCCCATTCTGTGGACTGCTTTTGTATCTTAGTCACTGTTTCTTTTGAGGTGCAGAAGCTGTTTAGTCTCAGGTAGTCCCATATGTTTATCTTTTCTTCTAGTTGCTTTGTTAGTGATGTTTCACCTTTGAAGATGCCTTTAGCTTCAATGTCGTGGAGGGTTTTTCCTATATTTTCTTCAATGTACTTTATGGATTCAAGTCTGATATTCAGATCTTTAATCCACTTTGATCTGATTTTTGTGCATGGTGTTAGACACAGGTCCAAATTCATTTTTTTACATGTCGCTGCCCAGTTTTCCCAACACCACTTGTTGAAGAGGCTTTCCTTACTCCGTTTTGGACTCGTTGCACCTTTATCAAAGATTAAATGATCATATGTTTGAGGTTGGCACATTTAAACTACCCCCTTATCTACAAAGTGATTTGCAGGAGGCAATCCAGGGCAGATACAGAGGCTTTTAGGCTTTTAGATGTCCTGCAACAATTATTATTGATTTTTTTGGTCACACCTGGTGAAACTTAGGGGATACTCTTGGCTCTGCACTCAGGAATTATTCATGGTGGTTCTTAGGGGACCATATGGGATACCTGGGATCAAACCCAGATTGGCTGCATGTAAGGCAAATGTCCTCCCTGCTGTACTATTGCCTGGAGCCCCTAAATGAAATTAAATAATATCTATACAGCCAACGATTTTCATGTCTGTGAAGATGTATACTTAATCAAATAACTCCTCTAATATTTAGTTTTTGTATTAAAGAGCTTTAATAATAGATATTTAATATTTTCTCTTCCTGTAACTGACTGAATAAAGACAGATAGGCAAATAACTAAGGCAAAGATTTTGATTGATTATTATACTAACATACTACTTAATTAAAAATAAAGGGAAAAATGAGCAACACTGCACCGATTTTATTTTTTATTAAAAAATCTGACATTCTTCTGTATTTTGGCTACATTATCTGTGTTCTTAATATTGACCCTTAAAATCTGAAGACAAATGTATGAAATATGGAAATACTAGGGACGAGCTACCTATAGGAAAGTACTAATCAGATGTTTTTTCCACAGTCTAGCCACTGAAAATAAGTCCTTTCAACAATAGATGATGGTTAGGTATATTCTAAAGAATTTTTTCATTGCCAGGTAGTCATTGATGATGCTGATGTTCATAACTATGTATATATGGTAGATTATCACAATTATGTGAACATAAAATATAAAATTTTATGAATATGTTGATATGCATTTTTAAAATTCTTGAAAAAGCTAACCTGGAAAAATCATAACAAAATGTTAACATAACTAGAGTTATTTCTTTGAGTACACTTTCTTTTTGTCTGTCTTCCACATGTCTTTCTGCATGTGGTTATTTTATATAACATGGCAAGCAAATGATAAAATAATAATGAAATTCATCATTAAAATGTTAGTGAAAATACATCTTTAATACATCTCTTTGAAGGGGGTGTTGTCAATAGTGCTCAGGGCCTTGGACTCTTACTCCTGGTCTGCACTCTGCGATCATACCTATCAGGGATTGGGGAACCATATGGGATGCTGAGGATCGAACCCCAATTGACTGTACACAAGGCATGGTCCTTATCTGCTCTACTATTGCTCTAACACTTATTTTTTTAGTTGTAAAATATATTTATTATTAATCATTTCCTACATAGAAGCCTCCCATGAATAATATTAAATTTTTTCTATGTTCTTGCCCAGAGCCTCTACATCTTGCCCGGAGTTGCCTCCTGTAGGCCACTTTGTAGATGGGGCAGGAAAGTTTGAATGTGGCAGTATATCCTAACATGTATTCTATGTTAGCTGGTATAAATATTTTATCATGCTGCCCCAATCATCATTGGGTTAGCAAGGTCTTACCAGTATATTTACCTGACCATGTTGGATCCCTAAGTAATTAGACCAGAGAGAAATGCTGTTTGCCTCCAAGCAAGCAAGCATGGCTCTTTATTAGGTCTAAAGGCTAATATACAAAACAATTATGAAATAAAGACAACAATCTTATGCAGGCTTGGAGAAATGTGTACCTAGCTGTAGAATATTCTTTGGTACAAATGCATGCCTTTATATTCTGAGATACTGTTCATCTCAGATGCCAAACCCACCACTCTACTCTGCAGGGGCTCTTCCAAGGCAGATCTTGGCTGGGCAGCATTAATATCTCAATGGACCTAGGTGAGGTCCTGGGAAAAGTTACCTGAAGGGAATTGACCCCAAACTACTTCCCATTGGAGTGGGTGGTCTTTGTTGCAGGGCTACAAAAACTGTAGCCTGTTTTCTTCCTCTCTCTTTTGCCTTTTGCCTTTTCTCTCCTCCTCCTCTGTTCTCTTTCCTGTTGGGACTTAACATGTGGTGGCAGCCATCTTGGCCTAGGATCTTAAACCTGGGTCCCAGCCGGGATCCTTAAGTCAGGGATTTTTCTATTGTGATTTGTATACCCAGAACAAGTGTGAGTAAAGCCTTTTGAAACGTTGCTGGGTTCTCATGTCTTTCTCCGTCTGCCAGCCACTGATCCCCTGGGGTAGAAGAGGATTCCCTAACCCTGCTCCTGAATTTTGTTGGGGGGCACACAGCATACCTCGACACTATTTCATATGCAGATTGCAATTTCTTTTTCCTTCAGCTTTTGAGCCATGACCTTCAATATTGAGGGGCTGCTCCTGATTTGATGCTTAGGAATAGGTACTGATGATGCTAGAGATTAAAACCAAGGCTCTTTCATATAAACTATGTATACTAGCCCTTTGAGCTATCTCCCCGTCCAATAGGTGCTATTCATAATTTCACTTTGTTTAGGGAAATTGTGGTATAGAGAGCTAATGACACAGGACAATTGTAATTTCGGTCATATAGAGTGAAATCCCAGTCTGGAATGATTCCCACAGGAGTCATTCCAGAATCCTCTATGCCAGAATCCTTGTCCACTTCTCAGCTGGCAAAGGGACTGGGAAATAAACTGAGCCCTCACAGATCAGGATACCTAAAAAGGGGAAAATGGTTCTAGATTTTATTTTTCTCCATGAACAGAATTTTTATATTTTTGGTTGAAGTCTGGTCAGACATTTGTCAACCTGAAGTCAATGTGTGGAACTGGAAGTCACAGAGGCCCTTTCCATAGGAGTGTTGCTATAGTTTTCTACTTAACGCTGAGATTAAATTCTTGTCTGATTTAAGGGAACACTCAGTAAGGTTTCTTGGGGACAGAAGTAACAGGCCATATATGGTAATCCTGGACAGTTTTCCATGTTGAAAATAGATGCATGCATGAAAATATGTAGGTAGCGACAGGGAAAAAGGAGTACTATCTCCTGACCAGAGAGTTGTGAAGAACAGGCAATTGTAGCTCCAACCTGATTGCAGGGCCAGTGAGAGTCAGATATGTGATTCCTCCAAGTGGACTTTCAAGGAGTGGGTGGGTGGTGTTCTCCTGGATTGTTACACTAACATCCTTTGTCTGACAGCAAAGAAATTTCCCTGAGCCAGTGTGTTTGGGCTGGAGATGAGCCCAAAACAGTTTTACACTGGAGCAGTTGAATTTGTCTCAAAAAAATATTTGTTTATACTGGCTGTTTGGGATTTGAAGGGGGAGTAGGAGGATCCAGCTGGTGGCTGTGAAGTGTGACAGTGTTTATTTGAATTAGATGGTTAAAAAGGGAGTATCGATTCAGGGAAAGACATTTTCTCATTTGAAATGTTCCCACTTTCCATCTCTGTGACTCTCCCACACTCACTTTTAGAGTGGAACACTTAGGTTCTCCTTTCAAAACAAAACCAGGGACAGAATCACTACAGTGTCTCTGTCTTCCTACTGCATAGCACAGCAAGAGAGCCATGTGGAATTAAAGAATGTGAACAACACAGTTACCATGCTGTTGGGAGCCATTTATCATAGATCCCAAAAGGCTCTTTGTTATGCTCAAAACTATCTTCAATTGAAAAAATGGAGGCGTGAGTTGATGTTAGGCGTGTTACATCAAGAGTCAGACCCATCAGTTCAGAGTGGGATACGGAGCTTCTTGTCCAAATGCCAGCCATAGTGAAGTTTCTCTTTCAGTTGCTAGACTTTCACCCAGTTAAAGCATTTTTGGGCTTCCTTATGTGAATTCAGGTCTACTGTGCTCTTGCTGTCCCAAAGAGGGGTGATTTGTAACAATTTACCTAGTAATAAATAAATTGCTACCAGACTGAAACAAATGGACTTTAATCATGAAATTTTTGTTGTGTCCTTAATGAACATTGATTACCATCATGATTTTAATGATGTGATCTGTTACAATAAGTTTTTAAGTAAACACTGCTACACCTGCATGCAACCAGAGCAAGATTTGAAATCAATCCAGCCGCAAAAGTTCTCCTTCTAACCTTCCACGTTCTCAACTGCCAGTTGTTTTGAAAAGGAATTTTAAGTGAACATTTAGACATTTCACAAAACTAGTTTTCTGGCTCAATAATTTATTTATTGTTAGAACCTTTTTTTCTGGCTAATTAAGATGAATTGTTTGTAATGAACAGAAACCTGGCATTCATAGACTGGCTTGAAGACTGAACTCTAGATGACTAAAAAATACAGGAGCCTCAGAATTAGAAAATCATTACGTCTTCTATAATTTTCTGGTCAAAGAGAGTACATATTCATGATGCAGATTACTATGCATATGTAGGTTGTGTCTGTGAAAATAAAACCAATAATTGATACAAAATTTTCTTGATTAGTAAGGATTAAAAATGTGTCTAAGGACTTAGGTAATGGCTCAGTGCAGTGGAGTATATTTTTTGCAGGAAAAATGATGCCAGTGTCCATACCAAGAGGTGATCGACCTTCAGACACTACCAGATATAGTCCTGGGAGAATCCTGAATCTAACTGGGGTGACTGGCGGCTTCCAACATCATAACATTGCCAGTCCTGAGCACTAAACAACCAGGCTTGTACCAGGCGGCAGGATATTGTTGAGAAGGGATCCTGGGCTCCCAGAACTTCTAGAGAGGGTCTATATAAAAATCAGTCAAGACAAACCAAAGCAAAAATACACATTTTTAAGACAATTAGTTCAATGTGAGTGCATCTTCACATTCCTTAGTTGCCTTTCTTTGGTGTTTTTCATTCTCTCTTTAAAAAAAAATATTTGGGCCACACCTGATAGTACTTAGGGGTTGCTCCTGGCTGTGTGCTCAGGAATCATTGTGGTGAGCTCGGAAACTGCATAAGATGCCAGGATCGGACTCCTGTTGGCTGTGTGCAAGGCAAGTGTCCTGCCTGCCACACTATCACTCCAGCCCCCATTTTAGTGTTTTTTTTTATGGCATTCAAATTTCATTTCTTCAATTCCTAGTTTAAATGATAACTTTGAAGGTAAGAATGCTTGACTAACCAAATTTGGTTAAACAACCTATTTTTCTCTTCTATAGTGGCATAAGATTGAATTAGATAATCTTTTATGGCCCCTGAGGAGCTCAGAAATTTCATTATTCCAACCAGTTTTTCTTCATTCCTTTGTTCTCTCATTGCACTCTGAATAACTTTTGTGCTCAGTGAACTGTCCATCAAAGATCCAACCTACTGCTTCTCAGACCACATAAGAAGTAAAAAGCACAGAATGAGGGCAACTTGTTAACTCTAGAGTTATTGGCCTGCTTAACTAGAACTCAGGAATTAATACCAGAAATCCATAGTTTTAGAAATGATTTGGTGGTAGATGTCTATGCACCAAATGGTTTGAAGGAGTATTTGTTTGATTTATAACACATCATTTAATGGAGACTTTTCAATAACAATCTCACTTTCTAGGGATAAAGGGATGCTATTTATTATAAGCAACAAAACTTAGTTGCCATTCAAAAGTTCCAAATTTTAGACAATTGTGCTATCTCTTTTTCCCCCCAGAAATAGCTTTTTTTGATTGGAGATATTAAAGTGGAAAGAATATTGAGATAAGAAAGAAAACCTCTCAGAACTGACTACCAGAAAAATCATTTCTCAGTCTCTACTTAGAGAAAAATGTTTCAAGATCTCAAATTTCATGTGGTCTAGCCAGGTTTAAATGAGGATGGTTGATGGATTGAATGCATAGTTATTTCAAGCCATCAAAAATGAACGGGATCATTTTGTTTTCATCTTATCACATTACATTCTACAGCAGTTCAAGATACGTGGCAATGAATTCCTTGGGTTCATCACATATCAACATGACTCTTGCTTTTGCTGACCTTCGGGCAGTGAGTAAACTTGGCAACCTACAGATCTAGGTGCAGACTAGATTTGCTACATTTTCCATGAAGTTTGTATTTAAGATCTTTTTTTTTTTCTTTTTGAGTCACACCCGCGCATGCTCAGGGGTTACTCCTGACTCTGCACTCAGGAATTACTCCTGGCGGTGCTCGAGGGACCATATGGGATGCCGGATCGAACCCGGGCTGGCACAGGCGGCCACGTGCAAGGCAAACGCCCTACCCGCTGGGCTATCGCTCCAGCCCCAGTATCTAAGATCAATTTTGTACTGTCTTTCCTTCACTGTTTTTCTGTAGAATCCACCACTGTCAACAGTATCCTGATTTTAATAGGCTTTGAAGTAACCATGTCCTTATGTCATTTTCTTTTCCTTTATCCATTTTATTCACTGTTTTCTCATTATTATTATTATTATTATTATTATTATTATTATTATTTTGCTTTTTGGGTCACACCCGGTGATGCTCAGGGGTTACTCCTGGCTCTGCACTCTGGAATTACTCCTGGCGGTGCTCGGGGACTATATGGGATGCCAGGGATCGAACCCAGGCCGTCACAGGCCGGCGCGTGCAAGGCAAACGCCCTACCTGCTGGTCTATGGCTCCGGCCCCTGTTCTCTTATTTTTTTTGCTATCATTAAAGTGGAAGCTTGTGCCTAAGAGGCAATACAGCAGGAGGGTACTTGCCTTGCATACAGCCGACCCAAATTTGATTACAGACCCCACATATGATTTACAGAGTACACTAGCAGTGATCTCTGATCTCATGGGTAAGTCCTGAGCTCAGCAGAGTGAGGGACAAAAACAAAATGTGAAAAATGCTGCTTTCTTTAAAAAAAACAGGAATTATAAATTTGATATGCGTATACATGTCAAATTTATAACATCAAATTTATAATATATATAATATATAAATACTATGTCTGTATATATATATATATATATACACACACACATATATATATATATACAGACATATATACATATGTGTGTGTGTGTGTGTTAATGTTGTGTGTGTGTGTGTGTGTGTGTGTGTGTGTGTGTGTGTGTGTGTTTGGGGCCCCACCGGTGGTGCTTGGTGCTTCTTCCTGGTTCTGTGCTCTGGGATCATTCTGGCAGTGCCCAAGGCATGGGGATGTAGAGTACTGGGAATGCTGGGAAATCAAATCTGGGTCAGCTGTGTGCAAGACAATCACCTTATCTGCTTTACTAATTCTCCACCCCAGTTATTAATTTTTTAAATGAATTTGTATTATAATATGTGAATTTCAGGTGTGCATCATTATAAACTACTAAGTATACTTTCTTTTTTATTTTTTAAGTATTTTATTATACCACCGTGAGACATACAAATAAAAAGATATACAATTAAAAAAGTTCATATTTGGGTTTTGGTCATACAGTGTTCCAGCACCCATCCCGCCACCAGTGCCCATCTCCTACCACCAACGTCCCGGTTCCCTCCCCTCCCCAGCCCACCTTCATGGCAGGTTCTTTATTTCTTTCCCTTCCTCTCTCTTTCTCTTTTCCTTCCCTTCCAGACTATGGATTACAGAACATACATTAAAAGGTTGTCATGTGTATCCTTTTGCCTCTATTTAATGCTCAGTTCCAGGTTGGCATTAGTACCCTCGACAATTATTAGCACACTGTTCCATTTTCTGTCTTACCTAACCTCTGACTCCCACATGTTTGTGATAATTTCCACTTTTGACAAGACCTCCTGATATATGTTTCACTTGACCTTGGATATTGGTATCATAATATGTACATATATATTTATGCCATGCAAATAAATGCAGTCATTCTGTATCTGTCTCTCTCCTTCTGGCTAATTTCGCTCAACATAATCTTCTCCATGTCCATCCATTTATAGGCAAATTTTATAACTTCATTTTTCCTAACAGCTGCATAGTATTCCATTGTGTAGATGTACCAAAGCTTCTTTATCCAGTCATCGATTTTCGGGCACTCTGGTTTGCTTCCAGATTCTGGCTATTGTGAACAATGCTGCTACTTTAACTACCAAAAGTTGATATCAGAGGCTAGAGAGATAATAGAGGATTTGGGTGTTTGCTTTGCATTTGATTGGCTCCAGTCGGTCCCTGGCTCCACAAAGGATCTCCCAGGAATGTTCCCTGAGTGAATCTTGCTGTGGCCCAACCCCCCAGAACACCCCTAGAAGGTTGATTTATGTTTCTTTTTTATCAGAATTTAATCCATTTTTGTGCCCTCCATCCCTCTTCTTATGTGTTATAATTATCAAAGGAACTAACTGAAATAAATATAGACAGATTTTAAAAACTAAATTAGTGGAAATATAACTTCTTTCTATAAGATGTGTTTTCTAAAAAATTATGATGCTTCCAGAAATAATTTTAACGATAATTTCCTGTTTTTATTTATTTAATTTTGCTTTACTATTTATTATAATTTAGGTAGACTGTTCATGATAGTGTTAACATCTGTAGCCTGAAAAGATGCTTGAATAATTTATATTTTCATGACTTTATGGGCATTTGAATTGTGTCACATGCACTGAGGAAAAATGTGTTTCAAATGCACTGGGTAAGAAATGTATACTTTGCTTTTTTGGGTTAATGAACAGCCTTAGCATGTCTGTTAATCACAGTTGTTCCAATTCCTCATTTTGGGCTCTTATTTCTTTACTGATGCTCTGTCTGGTTGATTTGTCAAATAATGAGAGTCCGTGTAAAGACTTCCACTACTAAGGTCTTGCCATATTCCCCAGTTGTGTTAGGTAGTTGCTTCATAAACTTTGATGCCACATGTTAAAGTTTTGCTTTACATATGTAACATTGACATTTAGATAAATTATAGCTATGAAGACATTTGTTCCCACTTTTCTGTGAGGATTCATTTTTCCCCACTGACAGTTTTTAATAGCAGTCCATCCAGTATTCCTTGCAGGTCTTGTTTACATGCAACAAAATCTCTTAAGCTATTATTTGTCTGAGAATGTTTTATTACTCCCTTAAAAATGAGTAATGACATCATAAGGTATAATAGTTATTTTCATTCAGTACCTTGAATATACCATTGCATTCTCTTTGTTCTAGTTTCATTTGAGAATTCTGATGTGGATTTTATGTTGTTTTCCTTGTACTTGAGACTTTGATTCTTGGTACTTCAGTCTATTTCTTTGGATCTCTTTGTTTTGTGTTACTGTGTCTTGATGTTGTTCTACTTGAATTTATTTTGCTTGGCACTCTTTGGCCTCCAGGATCTGTGCGAAAACTCCCTGTCCAGAAGAGGGAAGTTCTTTGTTGTTATATTTTACAACAAACATTTTTTTTCCTTTCTTTCCTCTCTTTGTGAAATTTCTATCACTCAGAGATTTTTTTTTATTGTCCATTAAATGTGCTCAATATTCTTCTTTATTTTTTTTTCTATTTTCTCTCCTTTATAGATGATGTCCTGTTCCTTCTCTTCTTAGTCACTGATTTGACTTTTGGCTTCTTTAATTCTGCTGCTGAGACCTTCTAGTGTATTTTTTAACTTCTTCATTTCCATTTGAATGAGTTGTTTGATTGTTTTATCATCAGTCTTTCTTTGAGTTCATTGAGTCTTTCCCATTGACTTCCTACCAAGTTCAATGACAATTCAGAGGATTATTCTGAAATCATCCTAGAGCACATATGGCCCCCTTAACAAAGGCAAAACAAAACAAAGTAGAAAACCCAAAAGCAAATATATTCTCACACAAAACCCTATACATTGAGGGTTTTTTCAGTAACTCTACTCATATTCACCAAAAATTTAAGGAAACTGGAGTGAGTAAATATAATAGTACTGTAGAAACAAAGATATTTTAGCAACAAAATGAAAGAAGCTATAATTCCATGAGGTTTAAAGTCATATTAGTAAATAGAAAGTCAATATTAAAATGTTGATTACATTATTTCATTTGTATGATATTCTGAAAATGGAATTTGCTGGAGATAGTAAAAGCATCACTGGTTAATAGTTATGGGTTAGGGAGAAGAAGGAATGATTAACTAGATATAGCACCAAGGATTTTTTAGGGATCAAATAAAAATTATATTCTCTGCATATAAATGGTGGGTGCATAATATACTTTTGTTCAAAGCCATAGTATGTATGGAACTAATGAAAATTATAGTTCTTGATTATAAAGATGAAGGTTTATCAAATATAACTCTTGGAAATATTGATTTAGAGAGGCTGAGCTTACATAGAAGCAGATAGTTTATGAGAACTATCTCGATTAGCTCTGAATCTAAAGCTATTAAAAAATTAAAATCTTTTAAAATGAAATATTTAATATACTATATGATATAGCAATCCCTCTCTTGGGCACTTATTCCAAAGAAAGAAACTCATGAACATGGCACAAATGCACACACACTATGAAATTAGCAAACCATTTAAGATAATTTATAGAATATTAATTGGGAAAGCAGTTTGAGATTAATTTGAGAATAATACATGGGATAGAGCTGCTACCAGCTCTCCCTGTGCTCTCTGACCATGAGGCATCCGGGAGGGGAGGGCAAGGTCTACTCTGGCCCGCCATCCCAATAAAGCCTCGGAAAAGTCAGAAGAACCCCCAGACTATGCTGGCGGCTATTTTTAACATCTGGACTCCATAGCTCATCCATCAGAACTCCACCCAAGAGAAAAAAAAACAAACTCAAGCCTGGCTCGTCAGAGCCCCATCCTACAGAGAAGCCTATTTCAAGCCCAGGTTTGCTTGAACCAGAGGCACAGATACACAGAGCAGAGCTGCTACCAGCTCTCCCCATTGGAGGCAGTCGCTTTGCAGCCACACGGTTCATCAGTAAATGAATGAGCTGAGAGCCTACCTACTACTGAGAGTATCCCTCCTGCTTGGCAGAACCTGGAAAACTACCTCTGTCATATTCAATATGCCAAAGTCCAGTAACGATGATGGCCCTCATTCCCATGACCTGAATGAATAGTTTGAGTCTCTTCATGTTCCTGGAGCGAGCAGATGCCCTAGGGCTATATTAGCATGTGACAGGGATGAATGAAGATGTTACTGGTGCTCACTTGAGCAAATTAATGAAGAATGGAAAGACAAGTGACAAATGAATTGGTGCAGTTATAAACTAGGGGACCCTTTAAATATTGTTGAGGCCTGGTAGTTTAGAAACTATAGGCTAATATGGATATTTTGAAAATGCATCAAAGCTGCACTCTGCACATGTTACTTGCACTTCATGTAAACATTTTCAGTTGTGCTACACAGCTGCTACATACATATTTATATTTCAGCTAAACTCTTTATTGCAAGAAAATAATCACCAAAAATCTATCAGCCTGTCGTCAGCATCAAGCACATGTCAAGTATCTTTCTAAGGCTCCATAGATTCAAAATTGAGGGTGTCAGATCTGAAATCAAGTCTTTTCTCTTGAGTGTAGTTACATGTGTCTTCAACAGAACAGTTTTTGTATCACTTTGTATAATCATCAACAGACTCAATATTATGTTGAGATATTTGCTACATTGTGATTTGCATAGCATTTATTAATGGTCAGCTCTATTTTCTTATCAATTTAATATATGGCAGTGCACTTACCATTGTCATAATAGTGCTTTCAATAAAGACCCCATGTCTTACATGCAGAAAAACCTGGGTTAAATCTCTGCACCACACACTCACACACACACACACACACACACACACACACACACACAGATGCCATTGTGGCTATTTACTATTTTGGATCTTACAATAATCCTGTAAGATAGGTATCCATATCTATATGAATTTTATAGATTAAGTGATTGTCATATTCAACAAGAACAAGAAATTTGATAATAATGCCAGAACTTATAATAGTTATTTAGATAATAAAAATACAATATTTTTATTATCATAGATACAATGTAAATAATAATTTCCATAGTTTTTTGACAAGGACTACTATTTTCATATTGTAATATTTGCCATTACATTTATTACTAAGAGCTTTGACTCTAGACTAAATCTCCAGATTATACCCTGATTATAGAATTAACATGTAATTTTGAAAAAGCTACTATACTAATATGACAATGTATTGGGAACTGTGAGGGCAGCTATACCTGGCACCTGGAAGTATTCAAAGCTTATTCCTGACTCTGCACTTAGGGATCACTCCTGACAGGGCTTGGGGAGCAATATAGGGTGCTGGAGGTCAAACCTGAGTTGGCAACATGCAAGGCAATCACCTTACCCATAATGCTATACGGCCCTAATACTATCCCTTATTAAGATGGAATATATTTATTCAAAATTTTTGTGAGGATCAAATGATTTAATGTATGTAAACATACTGAGAATGGATGTGTAGTAATAACTCAATATTTATTAGTAATTTTCATTACAGTTATCATCAAAGATTTTAAAAATAGCATCCTAGGGCCAGAGAAATAGTAGAGGAGATAAGACATCTGCCTCACAGAAGACTATGGCAGTCACAACCCTGGTTAATATTTTTGGTATCTACATATGGTCCCCTAGGCACCACCAGGCATATTTCCTGAGCACTGAGCAAAGAATAGCCTTTGAACGCCATGATGGTGATCCAAATATCCTACCGCCATACACATATACACTTTGACAAAATTACTATTGTATAATGTTGGCTACTTTTCAGTGCCGGGGACCACTGCTTGAAATTATTATTACTTAGTTTACTCCATTGAGTGTAGAGCTTATGGGAATTGATGAGATCCTTGCCCTAACCAACCCAGTTGGATATTCTGCGGAACACCTCTGTCAACAGTATCAGCTCCTAATATCATTCCCTGATCATAAAGATAGCATGCAGTGGAAGGTGCTTAAAATGAAAACTGTAGAGCCAAAATTTATACTTTTTGAAAATCATGTGAATCTTAAACCGTGTAACACAACTATATTAAAAAAGAATGAGATAATTCTTATCTATTTATAATATTGGTACCTGGGATAACAACAGTGTCAGTGTTGATAAAGGCTCCAGGTATTATAAAGCAGGTTTAGAAATATATTTGGAAATCCTGATATTTTATTAAGAAAACCTCTGTTTTAAAACCACAAGTTTGCTTTATGTTAAGTTACCAGCTTGAAATTACATTAGTTGTAGAAACATCAACTGCCGACACTGGATATATTTCTCCCTGGAGGAAGATTGAAAACAGCATTATGAAACAGTTAACCAGAATGAGACGGTATATTTTTGATGCAACCTTATGTTCATACACTTGGGCTAATATGACTATATTTAGCATCTCACACAAATATATTCTTGTTTATACACATAAAAATTTGTACTGCTCTGGAAGAATTGACCACCCAAATAGCTCTATATGTTTGTTAAATGTTTTCAACCATTGAAAACATCTCCATGCAGGAGACCTGAGTTCAATCCCTGTAACCACAACTCTCCCCCCACACACACACACAAATAGATACTGGCATTGTCTATTAATGTGTTACAAAGTTGTCTTGGATCTTACAATAACCCTTCAAGATAGGTGTCTATATCTTTATGAATGTTGTCGATTAAGTGATGGTCAGATTCGACAAGGTCAAGAAACTTGATGACCTACCTTGGCTATTCAAGTAGCTGCAATGAACATCACTTGAATCACTTGAATCACTTGAATCCCGTTATTCATCGATTTGCTCGAGTGGGCGCCAGTAACATTTCCATTGGACCCTATCACGTGCCAGTGTAGCCCAATGGCATCTGGCTGATTGAGGAATATGAAGAGCCTCAAACCGTTCCTTCAGGGTCTTAACAAGGAAGTCTGACCATCTTGTAGGTGGGGCGGCCACGTGATCTTTTGACATCCCGTGGGATCCAGTCGGTAACGGCTCTAGTCCAGTGGTTGTTTCCAAATCGCATTACATGTCCAGCCCATCTGATTTTTTGAAGCCTTGGCAAACGAGACAGCGTCCCTGATTCTGGAATAGCGACGGAGGTCAGAACTCCGGATTCCTTCACTCACTTGAGTGAGACGTGATATTCTAAGCATAGCTCTTTAGATGCCTCTCTGGGAGACCCGAATAGCATTCTCATCCTGCTTTCGTAGGGGCCCAGGTCTCTCAATGAACATAGGTATACATAAATCTTTTTTGAATGAATATTTTCTGTTCAGGGGGTAAATCCCAAGAAGTGGAATTAGTGAGTCATATAATTGAAAATACTTCACAAGAATTTTTTAGATGAGAATTTGCGGAATTACCTACTTAATTCTTCTTTTATTTATGCTCACAGACCCACTGAGGCAAGATTCATTCAGACAAGGAATAAGTATGCAACTCCTTAAAAACTCTGTCATTCAATACTGCTTTAACCTGATAGAGACAAAGAAAAAAATTTAAAAAAATGAAGAAAGGAAGTGTAGATTCCCTCTCCCACACTTTTCTTTTTTAAAGTCACTCCAGAGTCTGTTGTATCTATAGGATGATTTTATTCCTACAGAGGAAAATTATGGAAAGTATTTTTAAAAAATAATAGATGCTTCTTAAAGAAAGCAGCATATTCATTTGGGAATGGGATAGCTGCAAAATAAAATTTTGAAGCCTTGCTTTTTGAAACTAATAGCCAGATGAGCTTGGTTGGAGAATGTAAATTGAAATAAATATTCATTAACTAAAGCATTTGTGGAAACTTCTGAATTCAGTAATTGAGTCATTCAGATAGAATAAGAAGCACAATATTTCTATTTTATTGAATTCTGATTTGGTTAATAAGAAATGGAGAATTCTGACAAAAGAAGAAGAGAGTACAAGGTGTGTATGTCTTTATATGCATCTTTAATACATGTTATCACACTACTATAAAACATTCTATAAAATGCTATGAGATCATTACTATAAAAGACTACAAGACAACTGCTATAAATATATGTAATTAATTCAGGAAATTGTCATTTGTCATTATTTAGAGGGTGGTACAATCTGGTTCTTCCCATTTTTTCTAATGGTGCCAATAAATGAAAAAAGAAAATGCAAGTGAAATATAGTAAATGACCTGGGTAAAGCAGTCAGTTAATTTTATTTAATTTTTCCTCATTTTCTCTAAACTACCAGGTAAATTTTTGCAAATTAGGTCTGCAAAGAAAACAGTTTCATTATACACATGTGATGTACAATTTGAGGAATGTTTTGTGATCTATCGTGAAGAATGTCCCATGTGCACTGGAGAACGTGTACTCAGCTTTGGGGATGAAAGTCATATATATATGTATATATATACATATATAAATATAAGTACATATATCTATACAAATACATATATATGCAAATATATGCACATGCATGCAGGGTATATATATGTATATACATATGGATATATATGCATATACATATATGCATGTATACATATATATTTGTATATATACATACATATGTATGTATCCCCTTCTCTTCAGTTTATATATAGAACCCCTTCATATATACATAACCCCTTCTCTTCAATTTCTTCCCTCAAAGTATGTCCTTTTTGAGCTTTAGTCTGGTTGATCTATCAAGAGGTAACAAAGCAGTGTTAAATGTCTTTCTATTACTGTTTTGCTATCAGTGTCTTTCTTCCAGTCTATGAGCAGTTGTTTTAAGTATTTTAAGTATTTGCTCGTCCCTCATTAGGTTCATATACATTTAGGAGTGTGAGTTCTTCCTGATGTACAGATCCCTTGATCATTAAGAAACAACTTTCAGGAGTTTGGAGTGATAGCACAGTGGGGAGAGCATTTGCTTTGCACACAGCCAAT